>AYEL01058892.1:0-52142 GCA_000484575.1 Olivierus martensii | reverse complement strand
TATATAATAATTTAAAACAATAATATATAATTTTAAGAACAATAAAATTATATATTTAGCTAGTAATTGTTGTCCCAAATTAAATTTTGAAGTTTTAATCGATTATTTGAAGTTATTTGGTCTTGAACAAAGAGGTTCCATAATGTTGTACAGTATACAATATAAAAGAGTTCCGTGACCAAATTAAATTGGAAAACGCTTCCTTAAAAGTTGTTTTGAATTTTTTAAAAAATTCAATTAAAAGTGAAAATTTTATTCAAAACAAATTTATTTCTTTTATAGTAAAATTATATTTTTTAATCATTTATTTGCAATTAATAAGCGCACTGAAAAATTTTTATAATAAACACCTTAATATAAGAGAATTTGATTAATCATGTTTGTCATACTTTTTTTTAATTAATTTAATATTTATTAGTTTTCAAAAACTTCAAAAGGAAGGATTATAAAAGAGGAAAAAAAGATGAATATTTAATAGTTAAGAAATTGAAGAAGGTGGCAGAAAATTTATAAATTTCATAAAGTATCTGATTTAGATCAGGAGGACAATTGTTAATGTTTAATCTTCTTTTATTAATTAGAAATATGTTAAAAAAAGATTATTCTAAAGAGTTAAATATCACGGTTCACCGGGAAACAGTAATTGTTAAAATAAGTGATAAATTAAAAATTAATATGGAATTTTTGAAGATTGTTATTAGCCAGTTTGAACATTTAAATAAAAAAATATTTCTAGTTTACCAGAAAATTAAGTAATTAAATTGAGTTTTCGTTGATGGATTTAATATAGCGATAATATATTTTAGTGTTTTTTGTTTGTAAAGCTTTTATAAATATTCTAATTTTATGTGATTGACTCTTTTTACATTTTCTATAGACATTCTGTATAATTTAAGCATTTTTTTGTGACTACGTTTCTATTAATCATCTTTAAATCTTCAAAATCCAATTAAAATCTTTGTTACTTTATGTTAAATACGAAGTTTTATAATTTCTTATAATATATAAAAATATAATTTGACTTTATATTTTAAATAATTTTATGGTTGCAATTCTAATGGGATAGATGATCTGTTATTATAATAAAATTATTAATCAAATTTGAACGATATTTTAATTTCCCAAATAGAATTTATGAAATTTATATAATAGAGGTTATCGCTTATAAAAAAAATTATAATGTCTTCGTAATTTTATTATCCCAAAATTTAGTTCTCTTATAAATATTTATAATATTAAAAATGTATACTTTTAATCTAAAATGCTTTTATTAGTAAAATTAAACAATATCATATTTTTTTGTTGCAATTTGATATTGAAATTATGCATTTTTATACTGTTTATATTCTACTCTATAATATAAATAATGCAATTTTCAGTCCATTATGTTTGTCAAGATAATATTTATGGAGTTATATATGCATGATTTAAGTACTCCGAATTAATTCCGATAATATTTGAAGAATGCAGAAGATTTTTATTACTGAACTTCAAAGAATTAAATTATTCTAAAATTACTTAATAATAAATTATGGATTATATATATAAATACATATGACCGTGAATCATATATTACAGATACTACGCCATATAAATCAAATTATGTATTAACTAATTTCTGTAATAAAAAAAATAATTTTATTATTATCATTTAACAATTAAAGATTTTATTATAATATTGATTTAAAAATCTTAGTCGTCGATATATTATATGTTAATGATGATAATTAGTTTTATAATTGATTAAAAATCAATTAGTCTCTTGATTTCTTTACTTTCTAAATTACGGTTATGAGCGATTTATTCAATTGTTAGAGAAACTGATTATCAGAAAAATAAAGAGTAGTAAGTGAATAACAAAGAAATACAGGAACAATTAGGTATATAGAATGAAGACGTAAAGAATGTTTGGATGAAGATTTGTACAGTAAAGAGCGAAAGGGTAGTAATGACTAGAGGAAAGATCTAAATTAAAGGAAAACCATTAAAGAAAGAGCAGATAATTTAAAATATCTAGGGAGTTATTACACAAATTAAGGAAATAAATCACAGCATTATACAAGAATTCAACAAACAAATGGGCAATGAATATCAAAACATTATAAACTGGAATTAAAAGAGATTTAAGAAAAATGCAAAGAAGCTTTTATTATAAAACGATATTTATTAATTATAATATTCTGTATGCAACAATAAAAGCATAAAAACATGGAGAAAATGTTTTTAGCATCATATTTAAAACACTGATTAATTGAAATTTAGACAGAACAAAATTTAAAATAATACAATTCCATATTAATATTCCAACAGGAAAATATATAGACGTATATAGTAAAGATAAACAACAGACGTATAGTATTTTTCAACAAATTTTATATAGTAAGGATAAAGAAAATTAAAAAAAGGTTGTTTTTGTTTTATACCTCTTTACTATATAAAATTTGTTGAAAAGAAATTGGAAGAAATCTCCTTGATATGGTTAACAAATGCAGAAGTCAAAAGTGCTAAAAAATATTAAACAAATATCGTTTAGCAGACCGATTTCCGATATTTAACTCTGACTTAGAATTTAAAATTAATTCAGCATTTCTTCTATTACAGATATATATTTTTTTTCTATGCAGTTATTGCTACTATATATTAAGAAAAAATGTTATAATAACTTATTTAAATTCAAGCTCAAATTTACGATTTTTTTAAATCAAATAATGAAAATTTAAACTGAAAAATATTATTCGATTAATATTTTTTTGAGTCGTTTATTGTTAATAATTTAAGAAATTGTTTTATTTCTAGGATTAAAAATATGAATTTTTTATTAATTTTTTTTGGAATTTTATTTATAATTATATTTTAAAAAGTATTTACACAAATTGCGTGACATTAAAATAGGTAATAAATTAAAAATACTACATTTCAAATTTTTATTATTTAATTTATTTTAATAATCTCTATTCACAAATAAATAAATAAATAATTTTCATAAATAAATAAATATATATATATATTGAACATTGTAAATGAATATTACAAATTCCGATTTGGAAATGTGCTCAGTTATTTTTTCAATCGTAAAGTTCATCCACAAAAGTTTGAAGACTTTTAAGTTCTCCAGTTCTTAATAAGGCCTCCACACAACGAGGGAAGTATGAGTTCTTGAAACAATTGGACCTGTTAAATTATTTTAACATTAATTAAAATTTCTTGGCCAAACTGCATTAAGTCCATTAATCTTACTAGACTATTGAATTTCCTACTACTAGAGTATATTTTGTATTGCTAGAATAAGTTTCCTTTCATGATAGATTAGATTCTTACTCAATTTTCAAAATTTCATTTTTAATTTATTGACTGTTTTAAAAAGAAAAAAATTTATTATAACGAGAATTTTACATATGATGTTATACATATTTAAAAATAGAGTAAAAACTGAAATTGTTAAGAAATTAAAAATTTTATCTACTCATAGTTGAAGGATAAATAAAATAATAAGATAATTTAATTCAGAAAACATTTAAGAAAATTATATTCGTGTTTTCTAGATTAAATAATCTTATATTTTTTTAATAATAAAAAAATAAACATTTACTCACTTGCATCCTCTAAGTACTTCAGGTTCTCTGTAAAGTTGGAAGCAGTCCTCGCATATTTTACTAACTGCATTGAATTTATGTTTGTCAAAATTTCCCATGCAACCTAATGTTATAAAATTAGTTTGTCTTTTTACTTCTCTTCCTTGAATTAAGATGAAACATGAGAAAATAAAAATTAAACAAAGTGCACAACGAGCCATCACTATCTGTAAAGAGAAAAGTATTTATCTTTAATATACAATTTATGCAAAATGCTATGGTATACATAAATTTAGGTTGTTACTAACAGTTCATCTTTCGAGTAATGACAAAATTTATTCTTATTTTTTTTTCTTTTATAAATAAATAAATATATATATATATTGAACATTGTAAATGAATATTACAAATTCCGATTTGGAAATGTGCTCAGTTATTTTTTCAATCGTAAAGTTCATCCACAAAAGTTTGAAGACTTTTAAGTTCTCCAGTTCTTAATAAGGCCTCCACACAACGAGGGAAGTATGAGTTCTTGAAACAATTGGACCTGTTAAATTATTTTAACATTAATTAAAATTTCTTGGCCAAACTGCATTAAGTCCATTAATCTTACTAGACTATTGAATTTCCTACTACTAGAGTATATTTTGTATTGCTAGAATAAGTTTCCTTTCATGATAGATTAGATTCTTACTCAATTTTCAAAATTTCATTTTTAATTTATTGACTGTTTTAAAAAGAAAAAAATTTATTATAACGAGAATTTTACATATGATGTTATACATATTTAAAAATAGAGTAAAAACTGAAATTGTTAAGAAATTAAAAATTTTATCTACTCATAGTTGAAGGATAAATAAAATAATAAGATAATTTAATTCAGAAAACATTTAAGAAAATTATATTCGTGTTTTCTAGATTAAATAATCTTATATTTTTTTAATAATAAAAAAATAAACATTTACTCACTTGCATCCTCTAAGTACTTCAGGTTCTCTGTAAAGTTGGAAGCAGTCCTCGCATATTTTACTAACTGCATTGAATTTATGTTTGTCAAAATTTCCCATGCAACCTAATGTTATAAAATTAGTTTGTCTTTTTACTTCTCTTCCTTGAATTAAGATGAAACATGAGAAAATAAAAATTAAACAAAGTGCACAACGAGCCATCACTATCTGTAAAGAGAAAAGTATTTATCTTTAATATACAATTTATGCAAAATGCTATGGTATACATAAATGTAGGTTGTTACTAACAGTTCATCTTTCGAGTAATGACAAAATTTCTTCTTATTTTTTTTTTTAAGTTAAATTTTGATCGAGTACTCTTAACTAAATTAATACGTGATTAACCAAAGTATAATTGATGAAGCAGCTAATGATCGATAATTATTGGATTAAACTTTAACGAGTAATTTTAATTGAGATTTATGATAAAACTTTATCATTTTTGGAATAAAGTAATGAACGTTACTCATCTAATAAGAAATTAGTGATAAAATTTAATGCATGCCTGTTAGAATTTACTGTAACGAAAGTAAAGTGATAAAAAACGTTATTCTCAAATTTTATAAAAAGAAAACTTACCTTATTTTTCAAACTTGAACCCAGAGCAATTTATTACGAAACTTTAGAAAGTTATCGCTTGATAATTGAAGCATGCCTATGTTGTGGGTCTATTTATCTACCGTGATCTGATATCCTATTGGATAATAGAGATAGGTTTACTCCCACTTCCCTCTGTGACATCATATCTGTGGCGTCATGTGCGTTTAATGACTTCTGGGAAAGTAGTTAATCAATGATATGTGCATGGCTATGAATCGTGAATGAAAATAGGATTACTTCTTGAATGATAAGTAATTATTTCATTATCATGATTTAATTACTTATTTCGTAAACAATTTTTAAGAATATGTCAGCAATATTTCCAATTAATAGCGTTTTCGCAATTTTATATAAAACGTTTAATTTAATAATAATAATTTTATTATGATTTAATGAAAATATTATTGCTAAACTTGCAATTTAATAGTATAGTAATTTATACAATAAATAAGCAATTTTAATTGATTTAGCGAAAATTTAATTATGTCTATATATATATGGTAAATATAAACAGATCGGTCGCATCAAATTGAGGATATTCATAAGATAAAGTAAATAAATTTATTAATATAAAAATAATTTATATTAATTTAGATAAAAAACATATTTAACTATTTATAAAACGTATTCTTAACTTTTAATCATATACAGTAATAGTTTTTATACTATTAATACGGTATATTCATAATTATTCAAGCGAAATAAATTCTTTCAAGATAAGTATTTTTCTACCCACTGAAATGAAAAGAAACAATTAAAATACGAACTTTTAAAGTTTCAAGTTATTTTCTTGATAAAATGATGCAGAAAGTAATAATATACAATAGTTTACTTTATGCACGTAGTCTTGAAAATGATGAAACGATAAAGGAAGAAATTCTCAAATTTAATTATGAAATAGTAGAATTAATTTTTGTTCTCTGTAAAAACAAAGATTGTCTGTTGATAGTAATAGTCACCGACAGTAATTTGATAATAATTAATGAAATTAATTGATGTAATTCGTTTAAACTTCGAAGAACATAATAAGTTGCAGAATTACATCATTAGTAACAGGAACAAAATAATTTGACGTTTTGAAAAATGCGCTGTTTTTAATGCTATAGTTTAGACAATGTTTAAAAAAATTATGCAATTAAGATTGTGAACAATAAAATAAGTTACATATTTTAAAATTTAAATATTTTTTTTTATATACTATATAAATTTTATCAATAGAGAGAGCGGATTTTCATAGAATTAATAATTTGTTTTATGTTAAGTATAAGATATTAACTTGATTAGAAAGTAATTTCGCATTTTAAAAGGAACTGCAAGTTGTTATTACATGTTAGACATTGTGATTATAAATAATTTCAAAGTTAAAAATACTTTATAAAAATTAACAGTAACAGCTACGCTTTGTCATGAAAGAAAATATTGGATATTGAAAATTTCGCTTGCTTTTTTTTAGTATTTTATATAAAGAAGTCATCAGACTCTGCAGACAATAATGCATCAAAAAATAAGTTTAGCTCTAGTAAAATCATAAATAAAACAAAATAAGTGAGATTAAATTAATGCAACATAACAGCTCTAAATTTTAATAAGTAATAAATAAAAATAATAAGTAAGAAAAACAGTATAGAAAACAATAACAGATTTACTAGTATAATATAAAATTTTACATATTGAATCTTGAATAAGTTATATAAAACGTCTTCACTCATTAAATTTATACAAATAATTATTATTTAAATGATGAAAGATTATGAAAATTTATTCTTTAATTTCTATAAAATATAGAAAGTCGTTAAATAACTTCTAAGATAAATTTTAATAAAAATTAAATATTATCAATATAAAAATTAAAATATAAAATTTTAATATTGCGTATATTCTTTATTTTATTCTTAGCTCTCAAAACTTTTAATGCTATAAAATATCGATTCTACAACATATCGTATTTCGTGAATTTTTATATCAAATATGGTATAAAAATAATTTTTCTTAACTTATAAATTATAAAAAATTTTAAACAATCTTTTTTTATTATAATTTAATACAGATCCACTGAAATATAAGTAATTTCAATAAAGTTTATTTGAGAATTTAATAAATATTATAATGTCGGAATTTATAAAAAATTACATATTTTTAATATATAACTTACATATTCTAAATGGTATTATAAATTAATGAACAAACAATATAGAATTTTATTTATTTGTTTTCAAAGAAATAACTTACAAGAATGTATATTCAATTTATTCCCAGAAAATTTAATTGAATCAAAGAATAGCATCTGAGTTATCATCTCAAGTGACCAAAGAAAAATTTTTGTGAATATCAGTCTTTAAGTGAATCAGAAAGTCGTTAAAAAATAGACTTGAGTTTTATGATTCTTCCAATAATAGCAAGTTCATAAGTGAATTATTTTTTTTATTGTATAATGCATTTATAAGAATATTTGAAATCATCTCATGTTTATCCTATAAGGAATATGCTATAATAATAAACACACAAATTATGCAAGTGGCAAATCATTACATTAACAGAATTTTTTGGTTAATATTAATTTTAAACGAATTTTATAAAGATTATTATAGTAAAAGCAATAAATACTTTTATAATTTCTTTATTAAGATTCGATTTACTTGGAAAATAAATTGTCTAATATTCAAAGTTCTGTCGACAAAATAAATCTCGTACTGATGTTAGCTAAATTATAAACTTATTTAATTAATCAAATATGCAAAATATATCAATATTAGTAGTTTAGTTTATTTAACATATTATATTAACAGAATGTCTAACTTAATAAATCGATTAAATTATCCAAATTATACAGTTTTCTTCTAGAAAATGATTTATTTGCATTATATTGCATTTTCTTGTGAATATTAAACTATAACAAACACCATAATTAAGGATTTATTACTAGAAAATGATTTATTTGCATTATATTGCATTTTCTTGTGAATATTAAACTATAACAAACACTTACCATAATTAAGGATTTATTACTTTTTTTTATATTTATTAACTAATGAATTTAAATCTTAATATTCTTTAAAATATAATCCTTATTTCTATAGAAATTAATTAAGAATAATAAGTTAAACCGTTTTCTTATACAAATGTGGATATTATTCAAAATGAGATTAATACTGAATCATCCATTAAAAATGCAAATATTAACTCAGAAAAATATATTCTACATATTTTAAAGTTAATATTAGATCCATTTTTTATTGTGAAATCTTCAAAACTGCACGTCCATTGTAGTCATAAATATGCACGAAATATTTCGTGCATATTTATGACTACAATGGATTCCGCTTAATTGGGACACGTCGGGCCAAGCCATTTTTTCCAAATTAAACGAAATAATAATAAATTCAAAAATAAAATATGTAATTCGTAGGTAAATAAATAATATGTAATAAAATAATAATTAGGTACTTATTTTTATGATTTATTAAAATAGGTACCTAATTATTAGTTTTTTACTGATCTCTGAATTCTTCAACACTGGGCCGCTAATATTCACGCCTCGCCCGCTAACTATAGAAATCCATTGATCTAATGCTTCTTCGACTTCTGAATCCTTTCCATCACGCTTTCTTTTCGATGTTCCTGGAATTTCTTTCTGTAACGCCCACTCCTTACGCAGTTGATTTTCTTTTTGTAGGAGACGCGTCTATGGTAGATTTTGGTTTATTTGGGTTTTTTGGTTTTCATTTTTTTTTCGCTGAAATAAACCAAAATCTACCATAGATTACGTCTATCATGGCTTGTATTAAATGGCTGGCTTTTAATTTTATTCAGCCAAGCAATTTTACTCGAGTGTAAAATCCTTTCTTGACATCTTGGCAAAGATTAGTGTATCTGTAGCCATACTTTCGAAAAATCCCTAAAATATATCAAAATTGAAAATTCCTCTTCCGCTACTGTTCCAATTAAGCGAAAAGTTGTCCCAATTAAGTGTTTAAATTTTGTATTAGTTTATTAGTTTGGTTTTCGTTCTTTGAGATTTGTCCCAATTAACCAGTGTCCCAATTAAGCGGAATCCACTATATATATAAAATTTATCGAAATAAAGTATAGGAAAGATAATAAATTAAATAAATCAAATTAATACTATTATTATTATTGTATTTTTATGTTACATCGTGATATACCGTAAGTGAATATATATAATCGTAAAATTTTTATAGCTCATCATTATTATTTTTTTGCGTTCTAAGTTTTAAAAATCTACATCTAAATTAAAAGTAATGAAAATTTATTAAAATTTTTTTTTTTAATTTTTTATGCAAAAATTGCCAAAATTAAATTATTAATAGCGTATTTTCAGAAAATTTAACAGTATATTATTTTATTATAATGCATATTTATATTTAATCTAATTTAAAATTAAAAGCATTTAATTAATTGAAGATATTGAATTGCTATTACTTTTTGATGATAAATATGAATTAGTTTTGAAATTATATTCCAGTATCAATAATTTATTTAATAATTAACTTTTAAAATAATTTTCTTTGAATTAAATCTAACATTTAATACTGTTCAATTCAAAAAATAATATTCTGTAAGGAAAAAGAATGGTGTTCAATATAAAAAATTCTATTACAGAACTGTGTCGCATGTGACTTAAACTATTTTTATGCGACAGTGATAATATATGAATTACATTTTGTTAAAAATGTAGTTCCAATAATACCGTCATATTCTAGAGTTCTATTCTGCTTTGATGGGAGAATATTCTTGCTCTGATATATAAAAACAAAATATGAAATGGCGTAAATCATGTATTCGTGCATTTTATAGAATTTATTAAAATAAACAAAATGAATAAAAGTAAAATGAATAAAAATTTATAAGTAAAAAATTAACTATTTAAAGAAATTGTGCAATTTGATATAAGAGCTATAAGTATGGGATGACAAACAAATTTTTATTCTTACTTTAAATAGCGTCTTTTGATACGTTAGCAGGAAGTTAATCAAATCAGTAAATTTTGGAATGTTATTTAACATAGAGTTGTATAAATAAGTTACTAAATGTTAAAAAAATATGAGATGAAAAGTAAGACTGCTCAACATTATGATATTCCATAAATGTGATTGCATTTTCAGGGCATGCAACTAATCAATAGAAGACATGCTTTTAAGCAGATCCTAGATATCATTATTTTAATTTTAAAGATAAATTAATGACTTTAATGGGTTATGTTACTAAAATGTAAAAAATGCTCAACATTCCTGCTAAATTAGTATTCAACCAATTCATAGAGTAGTATCATTATTAGATTCACGCTATGCACTGATATAAATAATACAGGGATGGAGAAACTTCTGAGAATGTTAGCCATTTGAAATAATGTAAATTCGTAATCCCAACGGGCTAAAATAAGTATTATGATTTATAAGTTTATTTATTTTATTAGATTATTTTACTTTTTGCTGTTCGCGGCTATCTTCATTCAATAAAGGTTTATTTTATTTCGCCGCGCTATCTTAATAAATTCTATTCGTAATTCTTAATAGTAATAAACTTCAGTTCAGAAGCTATTCCTATGAACGTCTCAATAGACCAGATAAAATTTCTTCATAGACTGCATTTGGTATGTAAACCGTAGTTGATTTTCAACATAATATTATTTAATTATCTATTATATGATAAAGCATTGCATATTGTTATATAGTGATAATATTATATAGTATACACCATAAATAAAATGATTCCATTATATTTAATCAATAAAATTTTGGAATTATAATAGATGATAATAGTTTGTTCACAGTAATGAATACACATATACAAATACATAAACCTATTAAAAGATATCGTAGTAAGGGTACAGGATGTATCTAAATGACTAAATTAGGTTAAGATCTTAAGATGAGCTTGTTAAGGAAATATTTATTATCACTCAAATGATGAATCTATATTGTCTTAAAAATGTTATCATTCTAGAACTTCTTTTGAAATAAATTATTTTACTGAACAATTTTATTTTGATGAAGGTATATAGAATAAAATCATTACTTTAAAATTTATTTTTTCCAGCTTATTATTATATGGAAAATGAAATTAAAGATAAAAATATTTTTGTTGAGTACAGATTAATGATGGTGAAAGCAGTTACTTAGAAATGCATTTAATGTCTTTCACCTAAACATGCATAATGCATACTAATAAAATCAGATTATATTTGATAACTATATTATAAAAAATTTATACTCATAACAAGAAAACATTTCTTTAAAAATTTTACAATTATTATTTATAATAGATGTTTTAATTAGTGATTATATGCTAATCTCTAATTAAACATCAAATATTAGAAACTTTAATTTAATTCATACAAAATAAATGAAGACTGAAAAACATAGCAATCCTGTTTTATTCGATCAGCACATAATTACAATGTGTATATTTTTCATATTTATATGAAGAATAATAGAGATGGTAATTATGTGCTTATTTTTGAATTATCCAAGGGATTATTCTATATTATCATTGTATTACATCATGTTGTATAGAGTCTTTGCAACATAGGCAATATAGGGCAATATACCAATTCAAGTGCCTTTTCACTTGAATTCAAGTATCTTTTCATTTGAATTGGTATATTGATTTATATGTTTATTAAAAATGCATACATATTAAAGATATACCAATGACAATAACATTTTCAGCTCCAAATATTTATTTATAAATAATAATTTTCTTATTTATTTTAGAAAGATTAATAACTATTATTATTTTAATAAATAAATATCTTAAAATTAAAATTATGTATATATTATTTTGTTCGTAACACTTACAACTTTTACTCTTTACAACATTAATTTTTCAATTTAATAAGTAAACTAATGACAATAATATTTTCAAATCTAAATATTTATTCGCAATTACCAATTTTCTTATTTATTTTACAAACTTTCTTCAATTTTCTTATTTATTCGTTTATTTCAAACATAAATGAAACATTTTAAATTTTGCAGTAATTCCTGTTTTTCATCAATTTGTTTAAATTAATTTATGATAATTTCAATTGATTCTTCGCTTGCTTCTCTACTTCCATCTTATTTCGTAAACTGATGATGATGATCAACAAAAGCTTGCATCCATTTCATTGATCACTGAACTTCTTTCAGCTTCAAAAGTAGGTTAAAAAAATTTATTTCTAATTATAATAAAAAATTAAAAATTATCAAATTAACGTCTTTAAACAATTGAAATAATTTTAAAATTTATTCATTTTAAAAATAAACAATTGCAATAAAAATTAATCACTATAATTATATATTAATGTCTATTAATACATGAATGATAGTATATATAAAAATTCTACTTATAATCCAGTTTATTATAATTCCAAATTAAAGTATCAATGATTAAAATGAAAAATCATTTGTTCATAAATTCTAGTTTGTTATTTTTTAAAGAAATTAATATAAATAAACTAACGAATTTTGCGAAACATTTTAAAGAAACTTACTGTTGGTTTTGCGACGTTAAGAAAGGAATAAGCTATTTATATTTTTAATCAATTTTTGAAAAAGTGATCTTGTGTACTCGGTTTATCCATTTGGTTGGCCGCAAAATATTTCAAGAATTATAAATTGCAAGACATTCAAATTTCAGAGAATAGCTCCCGATTTAATCAAGATACCTACCTATTAATTTTGAGATTCCCATGTGATCTCATTACAAGACAGACAGTGGCCGTTGGAAATTTTAGAAGTTGATATTTTTGAAACCATTTGTCATGAATGATATATTCATTTAATACTTCAAGCTAAAAAATATATTATGCAATTACTTTTCTGTTTCTCTGCATTATATTTCAAGAACAAAACAACGCTTAGCATTAAAATGTTAGAGGATAGTTCTTTACTAGATAAACTATATGCCTATTTATTTTGAATGTTTTAAACGATTCTCTTTTAAGAAGATAATGACAGTTTAAAATTTAAACTTCTCTTGAATATTTATTGCACATGAATAATATTATATTCATTTTAAAAGGCTTTTTGTGAAAAATGACCATAATAAATTCATCATTGATTAAAATTTTAATAAATCTACACAAATTAAATTTAAATTACATAAAAATTTAATTTAAAATTTATAATATTATGTTTTATATTGTTTCTTTTTAAAACTCTATCTATAGAATTTATTTTTTTCTGATTTCTATATCGTTTAAGTTTTCATATAATTATATTTATGAATATTCAGAGACCAACTATTTTAATAGAATTATGACAGAACAACTATTTATAATCCTGAATTTTCTCAAACTAGAAAAGTAGTAATTATTCATTTTATAATATTTTGTAAATCATCATCATAAAATGATTGAAATTTCATAGTTGTTATAAAATTTCATAGGCACACTTCTCTATTTATCAACTTAAATTATCATTATCTCATCTGTATTTCTGTATTCAAGTAGATTTTATTTAAATTTTGTTAGTATTGATTTTGTTATTTATTGCAAATATAATAATAGGAAAATTATTCAAATATTGACGTTAACAATAGGAGATTCAGGAATAATAATCACTATTATAATACCAAATATATAATTTTTTATTAAATTCAGCTAAATAAAAAATTTTAAACCTAACTTTTATAAACAAGATCAAAACAAGTTTGTTCTTTATATGAATGAATATTTGCTATTTCTCGGATATTTCATTGAAATTATATATTTTTATGCCTTAAATAAAGTTATGAATTTCATTTTGTTGTATTATTAAAGCAATGCTATTCATTAGAATACATTATTAATTCTTGTGAGAAAATATGAATTTATGTACAATATATGCCATATTTGGCAAAAAGCAGATAATAGTTTTGATAATAATTCAAAATTTTGTATTTATATTTCTGTATTCTAAAGATTTATTATATATCAAATTACTTTGTTAACAAGTTATTTATACTGTAGGTTTGAATGCTGTATACTACCGTATTAGTTAAACTCTTAATTGAAATCAAAATCCTATATATTCAAATCGTTAATTTTAAGTTTTATTATAATATACTAATTCTTTATAGCTTTTTGGTGATCTGTTTTATTGTTTTCTTTCTTTGAAATTGAATGATTTCTTGCTTCAATGACAGAATAAGATTACATACATCAGAAAAAGTATGACTGTTTAGAGAAAAATATTTATTAATGTAATTAATAAAATTAAAATAATCACCAGAAAAATATAATTGTTATGAATTTGTATTAAATATCAGTATTAAAAAGTGTGAATACGTAAAGAGTTATGAAAAAATGATTAAAATATAAATCTTTAATCAGAAAAATAAGATAAATAATCAGAAAAATTTAAGAATAGTTATATATAATTGAAGAACGTTGTAAAAAAAGAAGTTTCAAATAGAATTACTTGAAATCTCTTAATCAAACTTCAATTTGATTCGAAAAGCTCGAATTTACTTAAAAGTGAAGAAATGATCGGAACTCGAACTTTTTCGCAAATAGATTTGAACTTTATTCTTAAAACATTTTTAAATTGATTAACAATATATTCTGAGCCACAAACAAATTATTCCATGAAATATAGACGCTGAAACAGAGATTGAGCAATGACGTTTATCCCTTAACTATATTTTTAGCGATTGGAAACAATTTCATTTGATTATTTTTTATTATGGTCATGACAACAATCACGAAACAACAGATTCCGTAACAAACCAATTGTAGAATAATGGGAATCAGGGAATCAAGGTACTGAGAAGAGAGAACAGAAGAGAGGAAATCATCCTAACGATCGTATTTCGTGTAAATGCAATAGTTTTACTCGTGATTTCTCTTGACGGGTGAAGACAATCAATTTTCAGATTCTTCCAAATGTTCATTACCATGAAAAATATTTTAGTTGGTTGAATTCCTATTTTACTGCCAAACATTTACATTTTAATTATTTTGCCTGTTTTGCATTTTTATCAGTTATTGAAATTTTTACATAATATTATTTTTCCTTTTAGCATAATTTTACTTATTTTATGAGAGTTATGAGACCTTTCACACATTTTTATGAATTAAAATTTTTTACTGCATTCTTGTCGTTATTACTTATTTCGTTTGATTTTATCAAATATAGTTGTCTTTTATATAATATTTTTGTATATTATTGCTTATTAGAAGCTATTTTTTACATTTTATAGGATTCTTTTATTCACATTTTTATGAATATTATATTATGAACCAGTAGATCCTTATATCCTTATAAAATAAAATTAAGTCATAACCATTCATTACGGTTATACTTATATTAATTAATTGTTATGAAATTCAATGATATGCTAATAATTTTTATTGAAAAAACTTGGATAGATTGAGTTTATATTGATAACAGCTTAAATAACTCGAGTTTTGTACTTTTTAAACTCTAGTCTCAAATATATAGAATACTTTTAGGATAATATTCCTTCTCTTTTCAATTCTGACTTGAAAAATGCTGATCTGTTATGAATTAATTTATATACTTTTATGTTTTTTATCTTTGTCATGTAACAATTTAGTAAAATAAACATTAATGATCTATTTATTATTTGTTTTATAAAAAATATTATCATTTAAATTATAAGCTATTAAAAATTTTAAAGATTTTGTAATTAAAATTAAATCCTACAAAGAATTAATCTTTTACGATTTGATTACATAGATTAGGATTAGATTAGATCTTCTATAGGAACAGAGTAATTATTTGTATTTCCTTCCTTCGAGTAATGTAAATTAATAATATAAAAAGTTTTAAAGTCTATTTGATGTAAAAACAGTAATTAAAATATTATATATAACTTTATTTTTCTTATTATGTAATTAATTAAATTTTTTCATAGATGAATTCATATATATTCATTTTATAATTAAGTAAATAATAATTAATATTAAAACTTTCAATATGGAAACATGCCTCGATCTTCATTATGAAGAATTTTCAAGTTAAGTTTTTATTTTTTAAATTCTTCTAGTTATAAGGTTCAATATACAAAATAAAGTTATGATTAAAAAGATAATTGATACTCTTAAATCAATTAACAGTATCAATTATCACTTTAATCAATATAAAAAATCTGGATGTTGTGCATAATCTGTAATGCGAAATATATAGAGCTTCATTATGTCTTAATGATATCATCGGTACATTATAAAAAGTTAAACTCGATGGCAATATTCCTTCTATATATTTATCAATGATTTGCATATCCATAGTTGACAGAAAACTGTTGGATGTACTAACTGCATATAACAAAACTATAATATATATTAATTATAGTAACTAGTATTTATGCATTTTCTCTCGCAAAATCAAGTATAAAAGATTATATCAAATTTAATAACTATACATTTCAATTTATTAATCAACATAAAGATCTTGGAACTGTTTTCAATAGTAAAATAAAATTTGTTAAACGCAAAAATTGTGAAAAAGAAAAATGATGTTAGTATTCGTTTTACCTGGAAATATCTCAGAACTGTAAGTAATTTGTGTATTCTAAAAAATGGATTGAGTCTTTTTTTATGAGTCATATAAGATACGATCCGATTATTTATGGCGCAGCTGCTCAGTGTAATTTAAACAAACTTGAGCCAACTCTTCATCGAGTAATTGAATCTATGACAACTAACATATGCGAATTGCATGACATGTTGTCAGAAAAATTATTAGAATATCTAAAGTTTTATTTAGTTACTTAAGAAAGCTTTTATATAATTATACTTCAATCTAAAGAAGAAATAAAGTATTTCTTGAGATAGTTTAATTTAGAAAATTCTTTTTAATTAAATTATATTTTGCAAATAGTACTCCATAAGATTACATCGAGACTGCAAGTAGTATATTTGTAATCTCAAAGTAATTTTCGAGATTTTCTGGGCATTTTATAGCAATTTTCACATATTTCTTTAATTTTGCCAATTTTATAATTGTTAAATTTTCCTATGTAACGCAATGATACAAAAGTTGATTCTCGTTTTATCTCTCTTCCTTACATTATAATAAAACAGAAAACAAAAATCAACGTATAAAACAAGTGATGATTATTTTCAACACAAGAAACGTCTATTTGTAATAACATACTATTCAAAAAGAATAGAAAAATATAAAGTTTAAAAGTTTAAACAATTAGTTTTTGTACAATAACAAAGTATAAGAATTTGTATATTTGATAATTAAATTTGTTATTTTACTTTCTGCTATATTAAAATATGATTAACAAAGTTAAATGATTTAACAATCAATAATTATTAAATTAAGAGTTAGTGATTACCGGTATTTTTTAATTGAAGTTTCCATAAAGTTTTATATTTTTATAACGAATTAAAGACACTATATTTATCAAATAAAAAATAATCATGATGCTGATAATTAATGAAAATATCGAGAAATCTTTTATTAAACCATGCTTGAAAATTAGAATAATTTATTAAGTAAAATTGTTTGATAACTGCAGCATCTTATTCTTCTTCTTCTATTACAGAGGTTATGGTTACTGCAGCATCTCTTTGGTGTTGATCTATTTATCTACTAATAGATGATTTTCTATTGGACAATGGAGATTACCCAATCCCACTTCATTCTGTAATTACACTGTTTGTGGCGTCATATGTCTTCAATGACTGGTTAATTAAATATGTAATCAATGGTATGTATGACTACGAATTGTGATTGGAAGTGAAGATAATTATCTCAATAATAAATAATTAAATTCGTTATTTATTTAATTCACAAACATTTTTATGCAAAATATAATGCAATATTTTGTCAATTTAAAAAATTAAAAAATATATTGGAATAGCTATTCATATTATTATGATTTGAATTAAAATATTATTTATAAAATAATAGTTTAATCAATAATAATAAAATATGTGTAAAATAAAACACTATAATGTTATTATTTTTGATTTAAAACTATTAAATTTTTTTAATATTGATTATAATTTCAAAATATAAAATATAGTGAAATTATTAGCTACTTCATACTTATTTAAAGTACATTTTTAGCTAGATTTCTGAAGAAAAGTAAAGCTTATAAGATCAGCACATGCTACTGTTTGTCCATCATTAATAACTTAAGTAATTACTGTAGTATTATATATTTTTATAAAATTCAATAAGTATGTTCTGGCATTAAAGATAACATTGATTCTGTATATCTGTATTCATTAATCCACTCATTCTCATAAAAATTAGATATTCAAATTTCTGAGATACTTTCTTAATGTTCTTTTGAATTAATTATTAAATTTTTTGAAGTCATTTAGCTTGAAGATTGTCATTGAAAATGATTCTTATGACGCATCAAAAATGGTAGACATTTAAACTTCAGAAGTGTTTTTAAAAACTTTTTAATAAGTTTTACAAATTCAGTGGGATAAATTTATAAAAGTTTGAATCTATAATGTTAATTTTGAAGTAAGATTAATTAATTCTATAGCTTCACGTGTTTAAAAACTGAAATAAATTCAAATATATGAAATTTCCTTACTAT
This sequence comes from Olivierus martensii, assembly GCA_000484575.1. Taxonomy (NCBI): domain Eukaryota; kingdom Metazoa; phylum Arthropoda; class Arachnida; order Scorpiones; family Buthidae; genus Olivierus; species Olivierus martensii. The sequence goes on along the minus strand of AYEL01058892.1, from coordinate 33,445 downwards.
GAAACTCTTTGATAAAGTTTTATGATGTTCAACATGGTGGTTATGCCACTGAAGATGATTTTTAAGGTATATATTTAAATCCATATTTTTATTTATTCCAAAATAAAGAGCATGAAATAAACAATTAAATCTTTTAGTTACTTTTTTAATCAGCTGAAATATTAAAATAAGTTAGCTGTTAAATCAAAATGATAAAAATAAAATGATGCATGTATTCAATTTTCTAAAAAAACAATGATATTGAAACATATTTAGAAAAATAGAGCAATATTTTAACAATTATTAAGAGCTTTAATAATTCATATAACAATTATCTAAATGAAAAAAAGGTTTATAAGTATTTCCACCATGTAATAACTCGAATTATTTATTTGGCAGTTTATAAAGGAGTTCGAATTTGTCTTCGAAAGTCTATTTAGTTCTTCAATGAAATAGAAGATGGTCTATAATTTTAAATATCTGCAGATTTATTATATAAGAATGAATAATAGAGAATTTATAGGAGAATTCTTCTTTCTAGGTTTTATCCTATTTTCCATGTTTATCAGATGCAGTAATTTATGATGGGGTCAAATCGAAACTCAACAATAGGAAAACTTATAGCTATAATGAAAATAATAATTAATATCAATATTTCAGTGTAAGTATGTAAAAGATGATAACAAGAAAGAATTAAAATATGAATTTTTAAAAAGAAAAATAAACAAATTCTTTCGTGTTTTCGTTTGAATAAATTCGAATATACTTTAAATATCAATAATATCATTATATTATTAATAGTCAAACGTGTCCCTTTTTCGATTAAACTACTCTACCGATTTCTATAAATAGGGTTAGAAAGGTCTAATTTTTGGATGTCTGCGATAGCCCAAATTATTTATTGTTATTAATAATTTAAAAATTAAAGAATAGAAATTACATTGAAATTGTAATTCCTCTAAAAAAGACAGAATTCGCAGATGGCGCTGTACCAGTAATAAAACTCTGTATATGGAAAGTACCACAAACTAGCGTCGTCTGCTTACTCACCGCCATTTTTGTCCTTCCTGGATTTCAGTAGCAATTGAATCTACACGTTAAAACCTGATTGCTTTGTATTGATTGGAAAAACAAAATGAAATGAAAATCAATGGGATAATTCAAATCATCCAAATGCTTTGATTTAATCATACGCACAATTTTTTTTTTAAGTATACGAAAGAAAATAAAAATACTCAGAAGTAGAGAAATTAATGAATTTTTTAGCAATAGTTTCTACAAAGAAAATTTATTTTAATTTCTGAAATTATTTTTAATCTTATATCAATATTTTAAGTATAAAAATTCAAAATAAATTATTTTTAAATGCAAAATTCAGTATATTAAAATCAAAATTACTATTATTTCCTGTATATTTTATTCAAAGATTGAATTGATTTAAAACACCAGGTTAAAATTCTTGAAAAATCATTAACATAAAATTCAAAATACAGTATGTATTATAAAGCTATCTCCTAGCTGAACAAAATGTGTAGTCTATGATGGAACAAATACTAATGTGAAATTTTCTAAAACTATTTTTCCAAAGTAAAATTTATACCATCAATTGAAAGTTTATTCCCAACAACTTATTAAATTCTGATGAACTTTACATAATTGCATTATGACATAGAGTAATCCATATCTGAATATTTGCATTAAGTAGAAGAGCCTATTTTATTATAATATATATTTACATTGAGTTATATTTTATATTATTTGTTTTTGTTAACTTAATAAATTATTTTAGCTTCGATTTAACATGTTTAATTGATGCAAAATAATATATTTAATCTCTATTCTATGAATAAAATAATGGTAGAAGAATGATAAATGATTAAATGTAAAGAAATAATTATATATAATATATCTATTTGAATTTCTTTTCATATACAATTTTTTTTTTATTAAAATTACATAATCAAACATTTTAAAAATATTTTTCTGTGTTCTGAAAATACAAATTTAAATCCATAGGCAATCAATCAAACATTTTAAAAATATTTTTCTGTGTTCTGAAAATACAAATTTAAATCCATAGGCAAAATCAAATTTTTCTTCTTAATTTGTGAAAGCTATCTAATAAAACAGAAAAAAGAAATAATTATTAAAAAATTTTATTACTTATCAACCACAGGAGGTAACTACAATTTTTTATGAGTGTATATCGATATGATTCTGATTTGATCTTGACTATAATTCATTTTATGATATGAATTAATTTTAGTCAAAATAACTAGAATTCAAAACTCTACATTAACAAGTATCTAAAAAATTTAATAAAATAATGCCAGTTTCTTTACTATATCGATGAGTAAAATTGATTAAAATAGATAATAAAATTTATTTATATAGTGCAAAACTGTCTTTTTTCATTACATGATAAAGTACGATTTGCGTATTTATCATTGATAGCTTCGCGTAATCTAGGACGAAAATGGCGGAATGAGTCACGTGACATATCATTAACCAATGGGCAGCTGTAAATAAAAGAGTAGAATGAGTCCTGATTTTCAATTTCGATTTAGAAGATTTCTCTTCCATTGTTAAATTCTATTTCAAATTTATTTATATATTTAATATACAGCATTATTTTTTAACTTAGATAAGTTATATCAGATAACATCATTGATTTACTCAAACTATGCAAATTTAAATTAGAAGATATTATTAGAATTTTATAGTGTTTTTAATAAAAGAATTTATCTTTATGAAATATTAACAGTAAATCAATTATTTATTTTCAAGATGGTGGAGATATAACGCAAATATTTTTTAATTTGTGCCTTGAAATGATGTAAAATATTATTAAAATAGGATCATTTCATGTCAAGTGACTTAGGAATATGTATATATAAGTCGATCCTCTTCAATTTTTCTGACACTTAGTGTTACATATGCATAAAGATTTCAGAAGAAGCTATGCAAAATTTCAGTTCAAGAAGTAGTGCAGTTAAAATACAAGGTGGTCTTTCTTGTGCAGGTTACCTGTGTAACGGAAATTCAATCATGAATAATTTTCAGAGTTTCAAATAACATCTAACATTATGAATCGCTGTAATTTTGTTCAGGGTTTGTGCTAAATTGTTAAAAATTTTATCATCAAAGATCATAAGGTCGTTCGTCAAATTTGACCAATGTTTGAAAGCAAATATCTCAATGTTTGATACTTTGAATTTAATTTTTTCTGCTACCATTAGAAAGATCAGATTTTATACTACAAAAATAATGGTTTCTCAGTTTTGAGTCTTGAAGTTCTTCAAAATTAGGACACTTGATGTAAAATGACACTATAATTAAAATTATTAAATTGATTTTTATGCTAAAACAACGATTAAAAAATATTAGATATATTTCTTCCTTTTTAATTTTTATTTTGTTTTTATTTCTATTCCCAAATAAATAAATGAATCAATTTTATAAATTAACAAATAAAAATTATAAATGATTATGAAAGTTCAAACGGGAATATTTATTTTCTTCCTTTCCATGATTATGAATTCTGTTATATAAATCTTGAAATTTTTTAACTCCATCTTCTCTTCTTCTGTATATCACGCATTTAGTGAAGTTATCATTAAGGAACTGGAAATTGGACTTGAATTATTTTAACAGTTATTAAAACTTCCTAAAGACATAATTTGATTACATTAGTTGCTAAGAGCATTTATTTTTATAATAGATATATCAGTAGTTTATAACTTGATTTTGAAAATATAACAATATTCAAATGAAATTTGAATATTGTTAAAAAGTTAAAAAGATATATCAGTAGTTTATAACTTGATTTTGAAAATATAACAATATTCAAATGAAATTTGCACTAAGCTAAAAAGTTTATTAACATTATAATAAAAATTTTATAATATAATATTAATATTTAATTTTTTATGTAGAAATATACATTAAAATATACAGGATGAAGAAAAACTTCGTTGTAAAGTTTTGCGCACTGATAGGGGCATCGAAACAAGTCGAAAATGCCAATGAAGATATAGTCTAAATAGCACCGTTTTCGAGTTAGGGATTTTTAAAGCTAGCCAATCCCAATCGAGAAGGACACAATGCGTGGCAACGGCGCTTCGCGCGTTCGATTGTGATTGGCTAGCTTGAAAAGGTCCTAACTCGAAAAAAGGTGGTATTTAGACCATATCTTCATTGACATTTTCGACTTGTTTTGATGCCTCCTATCAGTGCGCAAAACTTTTCGACGAAGTTTTTCTTCACCCTGTATATGTATTAGTTAGAGTAGAAAGTAGACTACTACTCTATAACTTTTCTAACTAAATCATATTCACTAGGTATCCGTAAATTTCTTTCCCATAAAAAATTCTACCGAGAGGTTAAGTTTGAGAAACACTATTCTAGAATTAATTTAATGAAAGAAAGAGATATATATTATTATCAAATTTTATAAACAAATTTTGCGTTTTTTTCAAGCTGATATTGTGAATAATTTATTACATAACTTTAGTAAATAATCTCTTGATAATTGAAGCGTGCCTTTGGTATTTATGTATTTATCTAGTGAGATCTGATTTCCTATTGGATAATGGGAAAATAACTCATTCCATTTCTTTCTGTAAACATATCATGTGTGACATAATATGACATTAATGACTTGTTAATTAAGCATTTAATCAATGACATATATGACTATGGATTGTGAGCGAAAATGATGACCATTATCTCAATAATAAGTGTAGAAATTTAATCTATTATCCTGATTATTCATTTAATCCAAAAACAGTTTCAATTTTATGAAAAGAGAATATAATGAAATATTTCCAATTAATATCATTTGGCAAATTAAAAAATATATATCAATATATAATAAGCATTTTTAGTATTATTTGAATAATTTTTTTAAAGCAGTTTAATGAATAACAATAAAATATGTGAAAAGATTAAAATTAGATTAGTTTTTATTTATCAAAAAATTAATTATAATCTACTAGATTTTTTAAATTTTGATAAATTTAAAAATATGATAAATTCATAGTTTATAACATAAGGTAATTGAACTTTAATCCTTAAAAATATTCTTATCGTCTGATGTAATTATAGTACTGTATTTCAATTTTGGATATTCCTCAGAAATCGAAGAATCCAAAAATTCCAATTCGAACGGAAATCTGAAGTATTAAACATTCGTTTTCTTGCTAATTCTGAAATGCCTGCGGGCGGATTTTCAAGTAACATCTCAATATTGATTAATTAAAGAAAGAAACATAACACTTGATATTTTTAAAATATTTTAAGTAGTAAATAATAACCAACTTACATTCTATTGACATGTATAATACATTCAAGTCAATTCTAACCATTTCTTCTTCATTGCTCTTGTGAGATATAGTTGTCTTTTTGATTAGCAACCAAGTAAGTCTTCTTCAGCAAGAAATTTCTGAGAAGGCTTCTTCAAGAAAGTTCGGTTAAAAAATTCGATGCCAACACATTGGACTATTATAACGTAAACTTTTAAATATTATTTTCGAATTTCAACACATATATTAGAAAATTTTTTGATAGATGCAAATTGTAGTAAGATTTTTTGCGACATTTACCAATTCGTTAACGATCTTTCATTTTTTCTACTTTCAATTTAATTAAAAACATTGAGAAATGGCTACCAGTGATGCTATTTGCCTATATGAATGGTTATTAAGCAAATAAATTGCTTTTATTCCTGAAATCTTTACTGGAGTCCAAATTTATGTCAAAAATATATCAATATTTCTTTCCACAGTAAGAATGCCATAAAACCACTATACTATATAAATACTAAAGAAATAAAATAACAAAATGAATATAATCTCACTAGAAATGATAATTATTTGCATTGCATTTCTATCTTATTATTTAAAAAAAGATATAATTACTTGAAGACATATAATATCATAATATGCAATAAATAATAAAATTAGTTATAGTAGCAAATAATTTCATTATTTATTATTTACATGAAATTGTAATTAAATTCACAAAATTAATATAAGTGTTTGCTACTACATAATTTTGCTTAAAAAATGTGTTAATTTTAAATTATATAAATAATGAGATAATATTAATTTGTTAAAAAATCATGAATCAATAATTAAGAACCTGAAAAAAAGAGATTAGCCATAATAATATAGAAAGCTACTGTATTTTTACTAATATATTATATTTGTAGCATATTGTTATCAAGTCATGAAGGATTGAAAAAAAGAGATTAGCCATAATAATATAGAAAGCTACTGTATTTTTACTAATATATTTGTAGCATATTGTTATCAAGTCATGAAGGTTGATACCACAGTTATAATATCATTCTCATAATGCGGTTATAGTTGTGAAAGTTAATGTCTAATCACATATGCACCATAAAATGTAGTAATTCCGGGAGAGTTGCCGCATACGGGATAGATTGCGCACCCCCGCTAATTTAAGCCGCTGCCGACAGAATGCGCGCAGATGACTCTAGAGAAGAAATGAAGTGGTCCTGTTTGGGTTGTCCTGTTCCTACATATTTTGTAGTGCGTAAACTGAGGTAAGTCTGATATTTTACCTTCATACTTTTCTTCACTTTACACTAAATTCGTATTTGACGTTAAATTACTACAATATGATGAGTGTTTGAGGTTTGCAGCAACAATAAGATTAGCTCTGAATGTTTTCAGTCTAGTTTCGCCATCTTGACCGTGAAGGTCTAAGAGCCACGAAGTGTGGCGTCCGGTACACATGCTGCACTTTTCTCATTCGGGACACACGCCACACCGAATGGAGACGCCGCCATGAAATCCGGTACACATGCCGCACTTTTCTCATTCGGGACACACGCCACACCGAATGAATTATGATTGGAGATGAATTACAAAGCATTTTTAGCAAAGTTATAGGGTATAGATATATATGTTTGAGCGTGCATTTGCAAACTAAAAGCACTTGTTTATATGTTCTATGTAATAATTATTTTTTGTGCTTATGTTTTAAACAATAATTATAAAAATAAGTAGAAATATGTACATTTTTAACTTTCCTTTTAGTTTAAAAATGCCGACAGTTTACAAAAGGAAATTAGGAACGAAAAACGTTTCTGTAGCTTTTTTGCTTAGAATGGTCTCATCTACCAGCCTGTGAAGTTTAGCACACCATTTCTGAAACACCCTGTATACTACTATAATAGTGAGAGGATAATATAATATATATAGAATTGAGAGGAAGAAAGTTTATCACAATAGAGAAAATGAAGTGCGTACAGGCTCTTACTTAGCACATCACTGTAAAAAAATTTATTATAGAAATTCCCTAATTATGCAGACTTCAATTCACAAAATTCTATACTTATTTATTTAACAAATATAAATAAATATAATGTTGACTTGAGAAATGTATGACAACTCGCGGATAATTTATTGCGTAATGTATGCGATCGGTATTATATGCCAATACGGTTTGCAATCATATAAACGACGTTTTCAGAGTGTTTTCATACAAAAACAAGGCTTGTTAGCCCCACAATCCAAGTAGCCTTATCAGAGAAACTGAAATAGAACTATAGATAAATAAGAATAAGTGTCAAATATAAAGATATGTTCAGGAAAGGAGAGGTCTCATACATAGATGACCTTTAATAATGACATATTTCATCGTTCAAACGAATGAATTCACAACATATCGACAAGAAAAACAAGCAGCAAGAGAACGAAAATTCAGAAAGAAGTGAGAAGGAGAAAAGCAAAGAAGAGTGAGGTTAAGAAGCTTTCTGAAAGAAGCAATTTCAGAGTCTTTTGATGTTAAAATTAAAAAAAAGGGACTATGGTCCTTTCCTGGCAGATATTCTAAACAATACAAGTCTTCAGATTATTTGTTTCTGTAATAAACTCAATATAGTAAAACTCTAAGATTGTTCAATAGAAGAAAGATCAATGAAACAAACTATAGAGGAATAAGAAGATCTCTTTCTTCTCTTCAGCTGGGAAGAGAAAGAGAGAAAAAGATAAAGAGCTTAAAAATGCGAATACGCGTTCTTGCATTCTCTAGTCCTAATCTTAAAATTGTAAATAATAATTGACGAATGAATATCTTTTATTTCTGTTGGATTAATATATCATTGTTTTTCTAACGAGTCTCGAATCTGATTTATTTGATCTTGTTCTTACTCAAGAAAAAAGTAAAATCCTATATTTATGTTCAATTCATCACTTTCGAAACTCAATGTTGACAGCTATCGGAGTCATCTGAACCAACATCTCAACATAAAAAAAATATTGGCTGCGTTCAGTAGACTCAACTGTTGTGAAACAGTTGAGAGATTTTCTGCTGAACGCGTATTCAATGTAGCGCTACTATCGAACTTGTTGAGTGAATGGCGTCACGTTTGGTAGCGGATTTTCATTTACGCTACTATCCAACATGTTGAGTTATTTCAAGATGGCTGCGCCCATGGATGTTATTAATCCAAAGGTATAAATGATAATATATAAAGTATACGTATTTAATGGTGTTTACAACCGGCTTCATTTTCTTTCAATAATCATGCTTCCTGTTACTACTTGTCGTTCAGCAGATACATCAACCGCTACCGCTACAAGTCATCTGCTCACTTAGAAACGTTGAGTGTGCTGAACGTAGCCATTGCCTTCAGAGTGACTTTGACGATAATATTCTTTTCATGTTGAAATGTTGGTTCATATCTAAAAATTTTATGGTGGAATACCGATCAAAACGTCAATCTGCACAAATTGATAGTAATTAATAATTTAGATAAACTTATATCTTTAAATCAACAACAATAAATTATGTTATACTATCTTCATTATAAGTGATGTTAGAAACAGCAGACCGAAGTGAATTTATTAAATTATAAGGGTTGTGTCAGAAATGACATGCAAATTATAGCAACAAAGATTATGTGGTGGTGTTTTATTTTCTTGCGGGACTGTTCATGTCGTGTTGTGATGAAAAAAACTTTTGATAAATCAATCTTCATCACTGCTATCTATTCAAATTAATTGAATTTATTAAGCTGTTGCTTCAAAACATAATTTTTTCCTGGCTTCATTAAAACATCGCTTCCTTCCTCTAATTACAACTCCTCCAGAATCCTCATATATCTAATGAAACTGTCGTTAACTTTATTATTGTAATCGGAAAAATCAGGAAATCTAGAAAAATTAAGCGAATAATAGATCTCTTTATAAAAAAGTTTTCTTTCAAAGCTAATAAACAAGCAGTTCTGGAAAAACTAATCGACTGCATTCCCAACAAGCTTTTTCGAGAATGATTAAAATAAGTCATAAATCTGAAGGAGGAATAAAATTGAACTATTTGATAGTTTAATTTTAGGCCGTATTTGAAAATCCAATTCTGGCTCCATATCTCCTCCAAGAAGGGAAACTCGAAAAGTTTAAACGAGTTTTTATTTATAAATGGTGGATTTCGCCATTTTTAAACGGATCAAGCTAGAGTTAAAAGATGTAGCGTTCGATTAATGATAAAACATGTCTATAGAATTTCACGAAAATCTAATTAGTTTAAAAGTTATTAGTGTGAACACACAAATATAACTTAATGATCTTACAGCTATCATCTTCCTCGGGAAAATAGGCTAAAAATTAGCTTTTAAATATCTTTTTAATTACAAAAAAATCATTACAGGCAGCGATTCTGGAGTTAAACAGCAATGGACGGTTTTATTGATGAAATTTTTAAAATTCTGGGGGCAAAAGAAGAGATTAAATAACTATTCTTACGACTTGAACGATCAAATCGATAGAATTGGTGTGATTCCTTCGGAGCAGCAAAAAAAATTGGAAGAACCCACTCCGTACAACGCACTACAACCGGAAGTAAGTCTTTAAATTTAGTTATATTCTGTCTATAAATGAAAAATAATTTATAAAAAAATCAATTTAATTCCACGAATTATAGTTAACTGATGAAATCTCTATGAGTGGATTTAATTTTAACGGAGACAGTTTGATATTACGACTTGTAAGAAAAAGCGATCACAGAACTGAAATATTTCTTTTCCTGAATCTAAATGGTAGAGGTAGCTTTCAGTTACCGTTCCATCCAGATGCCAGAGCTTACAGTTCCAATGCTGAAGAGTTTTCTTCTTGCGGACTAAAAATTAAATGTTTGTCTGCCATGAGAATTTGGAGAGTTAGCTATAATGGCTTACTTAAGTATTTTGATAAATTAATGTTTATTAGTTAAACATGTTTTATAATTAATTTCGTTTTTGACATTTTAATTAACTGTTTTTTAGAAAGATAGACAGAAAAGAGACTCAAGAAGTGATTCATGTGAAATTTTCTTTTATGTAAGTTTCTTAAAGATCACCAATAAATTGACTACTTTTTAGCGAAAATTTCTCATTGAATTTTTGTTTTGTTTAGATGGTCGACAATCAGTAAGGCGTATGACTTTCAAAACGATTTTAACTGTAACTTATTATCCGAATCCATTAGCCAAGAAGAATCTCTGCTCGCTCCCTATAACAGTTTAAAGAAGTATGACTTCTATTTTTATACTTTAATCATTCCAGAACTGTTTGACGACAATTTTGTTAAAATAAAAAAACATTCATTTTCCATAACAATAGTAAAGTATTCTAGCGATATTTCAGATATAAGAAGTTATTTAACAGTTACGAGCAATGGGGACATTACAGTGGAACAATTATTGTAGATGATAAAGAAGAAGAAATGCATCTTTGGGGTCCACGTTACAGAAATCGAGGTAACGAATCGCCGTTTCACGTTTTAAAATTATTTAAACTCTTACACCTGTATATCAGGAAGAAATTTAATCCAACTTGAAATGCAAATTTCTAGCATAATACTGTATTTCGTTCCGCTGAAAAGCTATAAATGTAAATGTGAATCGAATTTATTAATTAAAGATGAAACTCCAAATTATTCTAGTGTAACTGCAATGCAAATCACTAACTAGTTTTGTTTGCAGGAGTTCTGGAATGGAATCAAATCAAGAATTACGTTAAAGTTTATGGTTATTTTAAGGTAAATTCTTACATTCACCAAACTATACTTCGTTAGTTATAAAAATTTCTATAAATAAGAATTACTTATACTTTTTTTTAGGACGGAATGATGTTTAATTTGGGGATTGTAAATATTCCCGAAATGTTTAAAAAGTTAGAAATAAAAAAGTTTTCTTTTCTACTTATATTTTTGTGATATTTGTTTTAATAATTTGTTTTTTTTTTTCAGTTTAAAGTATGGTTACGTTATTCAACCTAATCGATTCGTGCGTCCCATTGACTCTTGTTTTTTCGACATTACTTCGAAAAATGAGAAAAACATTCTGAACAAGTTAATATTCCGAGCCGGTTTGTTATACATAAAATTTGTTATTCTTATAATAAGAAATAATCTAATTTAATTCAATAAAAATGTGAAATTCAGCATGTATATTGTTATATCTTAGCTGGAAAATCCTATCAAGTCGACTGTAGACAGTTAAGTGAAAATGTGGAGATATTTTATGGAGAAAAAATAGAAATTGGAAGTAATATGCATCTCGCAAATTACGTTTTCGAAGAAATACAAGGCAAGGGATATGTTGAATATGGTGCCAGGTATGCTGATTATTCTCTCTAAATGTTTGAAATAACAATGTTATTATCAATCATGAATAAATCTATGACAAGCGCTTACATTACGTTATTTACCCGTAATATGCTTAAGATAAACTTTGATTAGCTTTAGTGGTGTGCTATTAGAGATATTTAATCTATATATATCTGTACATATAAATATAAATACCTGTGCTGGCAGTTTGTTCAATTATAAAGCAATATAGGCCGAATTGATTTTTATGAAATAACCAACGCATTTCCTAATGCCCCTTAAGATTGTCACTATCATTACCACGTGTGAAAAAGCGAAACCATCATTGTCATAACAACACAACAATTTAACTTAAAAATAATAGAATTTTATAGAAATTTTCGAATTATTTTTCGGGTTACTAAATTGTTGTTTAATCTATCTGCATTTTTCCATCTGCAATTATTTTACTTCATGATTTTCACTAATGTAAGTTTTTATTATGTAGAAAAATCTGTATTTGAGATTAATTCATATATTTCTTGATGCTCTTCTTTTGAGACTATAATTGTAATTTCACGTATTGTTATGATATAAAGTTTTCGTGCATCGTATAGTTATATAAATTTCACAATAACACGAAAAACAGGAACTCTTTAAGTAGATTACTCCTACTGCTAAAAGATTTCATTTAATTTGAGAAAATGAAACATTATAGAACAAATCGACATAATTCTATTAGAGATAGAGAGAGACAAAGAAGGGAACATTCGAAAAGGCACATATTTCAAATGGAAAACGTATGTATACGGGAAAGATTTTCAGAATTCATTGAAGAAAATCCTGAATGTCATCTAAAAAGTTATAATTAAAAAAAAGAGAAAGAAACTTCAGTACAAAGCCCTGAATTGCCCGGGCACGGATCTGCTAATTCTATATAAATGTAAAAAGTAAGAATATCATCAATTCATAAATGGATGTATGGCAAGAGCAATGTCATCAGAAATCTTTACATGAACACTCCTCCAATCCTGACTGCTATGGCCATAGCAGCGGAGAATGAGTGGAAAAGAACCAATAAAGCCGTAGGTAACACCAGTTTACCCACAGAAAGATAGATTCTAGGTTGGAATCCAAACGACCAGTGATACCGAACGAAGACATGGTTGTGTGATTTTGATGTCTTTGTTGGTGATATGCATTTATTATATAATTTCAATAATAATAATAAGAAACCAGAAGGGTTTATAATAGCTATACAAGACCAGGTAATAAACATGAAAATAGCAATACAAGACCAGGTAATAAACACGAAAAACTACAGAAAATACATACTGAGAGACCAGGTAATAAACACAAAAAACTACAGAAAATACATACTGAAAGACACCACATTAACAAACGACACATGTAGGAAATGCCACATAGCACCGGAAACAATTCAACACATTATGTCTGGTTAAAAGCTTGCACAAACAGATTACCGCCACAACCAAGTAGCAAACATAATACACCAAAAGCTTGCAACTAAACACTGTGTGTTTACAGTTTTCTGACATATAAAATAAATTATTAATGACTTCATCGTTTTTAGAGCTCATTGTTATTTTTTAATTGATTTGAAAGTTTAAAATGATAAAACTATTTAAATAAAAAAGGAAAAAGCTATTTTTATTAATTTAAATGATTAAGAATGTTGAATTTTATTTTTTAAAAGACTAATTATGATTATTTTTTGCTTTTATATTCATATTTTCATTAAGAGCTTTCAGTTCTGTACTCAGTATATCAACTAAATACGAAATATCTAATTATAATGCGAAATTAATTTAGCTAATTAATTTAAACTTCGAATGACGTCATAAATTGTATTATTACATTAATCATAATTGGCATAAAATTGAGAATTAATTGAGAATTGAACAAATTATAAACTATAATAAAAAATAATAAACTCTGATTATGCTTTTCGATATAGTTATTTTTTGGGCATCTACATGTTTAATTTAATTATCAGAAACAGTTGGTCATTTAGAGTAAAACCTTGATAAGAAAGTTTTAATGTGATCTGCAAAAATGATTATTTCACTTTGTTATGATTGTTTTTAAATCCAAATATTAATAATTAAACTAAAAATTCTTTTTGAAAATTAAAAATAACAATTTAGATAGTAAAACCTTGATAAGAAAGTTTTAATGTGATCTGCAAAAATGATTATTTCACTTTGTTTATTATGATTGTTTTTAAATCCAAATATTAATAATTAAACTAAAAATTTTTTTTGAAAAATTAAAAATAACAATTTAGATAATATCTTTAAATAAAGCATGGCAATCTGTAAATTAGTTCATAATTTTTTTTAATGAAAAATCTTTTATTCTGGAGTTACAACATTCAAAAAGTTTATATTGGCTCTGAAGTGGCGGTCGTCGAAAGTAACCCATGTATGATTTGATAGTATAATAAAACTAACCTAATCTGATCTAAAAATCATATTGAATCGAACAGAAGATAATTTTTATAATAAAATATACACAGTATCCTTCCATTCCCTGTCATCCGATAACTACTACCGGGTTCATAATACGGAGTAGTCGGAAATGTTCTAAACTTATGAATTTCCCACTATTGATCTTTATTAGGATACAATACATTATCATAATGAACTTAATGAATACAAAAATACAAGAACCCAATGAGAAAAGTATAATTTTGGTACATCAGACCGTTGCGCATGGATTCACATGCATATGAATTGCATTGGCCAATCATAGAATTTTTTATTTATATCACCGTCGTATGTATGAGTGATGGTCATGGTGATGGTAAGTCGATGGCGTCGTAAATCGAGGACTATCTAAGCCAGTGATGGGCAAATTTTTTCTATGTAAGAACCACATTTAAAACTTTCTAACTGACGCAAGCCGCGCACAAGAGAAAAAAGAAAAAAAAATGCGAGTAAATCACAATTATTTATTTATATATGATTATAAATTAGCATAGGTATAATTAATGTGACTTCTGGAACTGATGTGAATGTAATATATCCGAAATATTTAGTCGAATATTAATCATTGCTAGTTTTAAATTATTTTTGAGATGAGTCTGTTAGCCGTTTTAGTTTTTACTAAACTCATTGCGAAAAAACTGTTCACATATATATGTTGTAGAAAATAACGATAGAATTTTTTTTCGCGCGCAATATGGAGGTTCTAGTTGGGTCTTTTTCCTCCGAAAATGAAATTGGGACGAATATATGGTTCGAGGCGTTCGTATGGTTCGGGGCGTGTCCGTATGGGGTCTCATTGCAAACCCTAGTGACGGATTTGGGCACCGCCAGCAGTCCCGGTTCCGTATGGAAATCCGCGAGTGAGACCCCAATGACGGACGCGACAATCACTGAATGGTACGAGGTGACCCCTTTAGTCGCCTTTTTCGACATGCCAGGTCGAACGGTGGGCATATTCTAACCCCTTACCCATAGCAGGAAACGACAGAATTTATGCTACATCCTTAAGTTGGGAAACTGATTTTCTTTGATAAAAGTTTTATAAAAATATATCAAATTTTTTCTTCAAAACTATCTTTCAAATCTAAATTACTTTACAAGTTTATTATCTCCAATTGAAGTTCATTTTGGTGCATTTTCTATATTTACAGAAAAAGGTGCTGTAAAAATCCATATTTCGTTTTCTCAATTAAGAAACTTTTTATTTTATGTAATATTTTGTGCGACAAGGGAGGCCACAGGTTGTCCATCCCTGCTCTACAACATACATTTCCTGAATCAAAATGGCGCAAACTAGAGCTTGATAATTTTTGTATATTCCGAAATCAGTAACTTCGCTTTCAAAACAATGAGCCCTTTGGGATAGAACTAAGCCTCACTGTTTTCTTGAAAGATGACGCAATACTGTGCGCGCAACCATGTCGCATTGTTGTGATTCAAAAAATAGAGAAGTGATTGTTACTACTAGTGTGAGAAGTGGTCAGAATTGTTTGTGACTACTTATTTTCTGTTGTGTTGTTTATATACCGTTAAAAATATCAGAAAGTCTGATAATGAATTTTTTCTCTGTTCTCTTCAATTATACCATATTATATATTCCAAAATCTGAAAAAAATCCCAAATCCGAAACATTCTCGGTCTCAAGCATTTCGGATTAAAGATACTTTAGGCTGTATTGTATCAATATGATTAAAATATATAAAATTTACTTTAATTGTAATGATATAAATATTATCCATAAACAAACAATTTCAAATTAAAGCGTATATATAGTGCCTCATATAGATTAAATCTGAAAACTTAAATATATAAGAAAAATGAGAAAATGGTATCGAATTGTCTTACCCTATAATCTATCTTGCACTACACTATTATATGAGTTAATTCATTCTTTTAGGGTGGTCATAAAGCAAAAACTCGTAAATCAGGAATTTATTTCTCATAGTCATAATGTTAGATGCAGAGATTCTATTCTTAAAAATAAAATTTGTTTAAAATAATATTAAGAAAGGCAAACAAAATAATAGTTTATGATTAAACAGTAGTTTTTTTTTATCTGAAGAAATAAATATAGTTTTTAAAAGCATTTAAAACCAAGTTAATTATAAAAATTAAGAAATTATTTGTCATAAAATGTTAATTTTTATTGTTCATCATCATCATTAATAGATGAATAGTTGCGATTTTATTTAGATGAATTGCTGTCTTAGACACAATCTGGAAATCAAAATTATTTACATAATTATCGGATGAAACATCACAGCCAGAGGACATGTTTGAACTTCCCAGTCCGCCATTTTGATTTTTCCCAATTTTATGACAAGCAAAAAAATGTCGCTACAAAGCTCTACTTAATGAGTATTTAGTATTTATTTATTGCAAATTAATGTCTATATTTTCTATTTTTGTTTTTTTTTTATATTTGATTTTTGAAAAAGTGTTCTTAAACCTGAGAACCATAAAGTAAGAATTCATAAAGTGAGGACTTCCTGTATATTTATAATCGTTATTTAATTTATTTTTAATAGTTATAATCTATTATCATTTAGATCTTTAGAGTTTTCGAATTTCCCTTTATTAAATAATAGTTCTTTTGGAATATTTTATTGTTTCCCTCTATTAAAAGATGTATTAAAGCTTCTTTTTTGTAACTTCAAAAATGATGCAAAATGTTAATAATATTATCAAACATTTTTAGTAAGTTTAATAAAACAACGATTAATGTTTTATAATCAAAATAATATATTAAAATGAATATTAGATTCATTTTCAGTTTTTTTAGCATTCGTGAGATGAATTTTCATCTAAAAAATTGTTGTTCTGAAATAAATAAATAATTATTGCACATAATAAACTTTTATTAAGCAAATAATTATTAACATTATAAATGGAATCATAAATTTTAATACAAGAATGGGCTATAATTATAACCATTAAGTTCTGCTACAAATGCTTGAAGGATTTCAAATTATTCTTGCTTTGTAGCAATCACACACTTCATGAAATTCATAGTGCTAAAACATTTGGACCTGTTAAATCATTTTAATATTAATTAAAGCTTGATATTATTTAATCATAATATAATACATTAATAGCTAAGATACATTTATTTTCATAAAAGACTAGACTGTACTTCTGTTTTTAAAATAATACTGGTAATAATCAAATTATATTTCCTTTAAACAGATAATTTATTATAAAAGTTATGTATATAATATTATTTATTGACATTAAATAATAATAGTGTCATTCTCATTTATTTATTTAAAGATAAACATCCTACAAAAAAATAAAAAATAAGCCTTTAGCCAAATGAGGTGAACAATCCAAAACTATAGAAAGCAATGCTTACACTGATACAAAGAAAAACAGATAAGAAAATTAATAGAAATTATTAAAAGTTTTTGATAAAAAGAAAGAAACATTGTTTTAGCTATGCGGTATTTATATTTTTTATAAATTATAAATTATCTATTAAATTATTTGTTTAATAATTACTAGACAGAGTACCCAGCGTTGCCCGTGAATTTCTTCTTCTTTTTCACCTTTTAATATGGAAGATATAGCATTAGCATTTTTTCTGATGACGTTGCCAGGAATTTCCACTACATATCTATGTAAGGTCTGCTGGGAAGTTTCAATGAAGAAAATTTTTGTTCTTTTAATATCCCACTTGTGACACTAATTGTGGGGCCAGAGAAGATAGAAAAACTGCGAGTGCGTCTGTCTAAAATGTTAAAAAGACAAATCTTGATACCAGGAGCAGTTTGCATCGTGTTGATCCAGCACGGTGAAGTATATCTAGACGAATGCACGTTAGAATAGTGGACGAAAAACTATGAGTGATGCAAGGTATTCAGAAATGAAGTGAAAACTATGGAAACAATCTAAATCAACTTAATATAATATTAATTCAATAATTCCCACCCGTCATTATACTGACTGTGACTCTCCTTTCATGTTTGGACTCGTCCACCTTAGCTAGGTGCGGCTTTCATGGACAGACAATAAGTGGAATAAAAAATAAACTAACATGTCACAACTCTTCATATACCTGAATATTTTTCATATAAAGGTTTCAAAAAGTAGATTCAAATATGTACTAGTGTCCTTAAGCATATGGTAAAATTCAATTTCAGACCATTATGACATATCTAGGAAACACAAGTTCCTCCAATATTTTATTTATTCCTGAATTTTTCAGTTTGAAACCTGAACTTAATGTACAGGTTTGAGTTCAGGTTTCAACAAATCATTCATATTATATCAGATCTTGCTCTGGTACTTTACGATTTATTCTTATTTCCATCATAGCAGCTAGGTATATAAGCATCTCATTTGATGATAAATTGAACTAAATGGCATACACTATCAATGGGATTTTCAAATAGGTGAATTGTGTTTAATAAAATTTATTTCTGTAAGATTATGGGCAATTATAAAGGGCATGAAGTTGATATCTTTGCTATTCATGATATATAATTTCATATAAATACAAAATATTAGAAACAATCGAATCATAATAAATTCTTTATTTTATATATAGAACATATTAAATCAGATAAGCCCCACTTGCATAATTGGATTTTCGGTGAAACAAGTCAAAACATGCATGTTAGAGCATACTCTATACGAGGGATTGGCAAACTGCAGCTTGCAAGCCACATGCGGCTCTTTGGGTAGATACATGTGGCTCTGAAGTAAAAATGAAATAAAACTATCATAGTTTCATTTATAAAATTTTTAAAGAATTTTATTCAGATAATGGCGATTTCGTTTATAGGTCTCACAAAACTTCATAATACTAAGATGCGTGACGTCAGGGAAGGGAAAGCCAGCGTGGATACAGAGGGAATAGAGGGATGGTTGAGCACATGATAGGCAGCTCATTGTTTACACTGATTAAAACCGAAAATAAAACTATCATAGTTTCATTTATAAAATTTTTAAAGAATTTTATTCACATAATGGTGAACAGTCTGATTTCGCTGCAGAAGCAGACTGCTGTAAAAGACCTACAGAAGGCAGACACAATGATTTTCAGTACTTGGAATAGTCTTCCAGACTCATATCATGAGTTGAAAAAATTTGTATTTGGTATATTCAGTATCTTCGAGTCTACATATGCGAGTGATTGTTTTCTAACATGAATTTCATTAAATATAAATTGAGGAGCCAAATTACTGATGCCAACTTGGAATTGTGCCTTAAATTAAAAGAGACTTAGCTACAAACTGGACATACAAAAAATTTCTAAGGAAATACAAGCTCATTGCTCTGATTAGAACCCAATGAGAGCAAATTTTTGTGATTTATGTATAAAACATTCTTGATTAAAATCAATGAGATCAATTTTTTTGTGTGATTTTTTTCCTTCATTTAATAAAGATATAATTAATATTAATACATGTTATAATATTACTTTAAACTTTCTTTATTTGTAAAAATATTAATGATTCGAGAGCCAAAAATATTAAATATTCGAGAGCCATAAATATTATTTATGGCTCTCGAATAATTTTTAAATTGTTATGAGAGACAGATTTGGCTCTTACGTCTCAAAATTTTGCCGACCCCTTTCTAGAGCAAAAAATATAATATTTATTGAATATAATAATAATAAACTAAAATATGAATATAATAATAAACTGTGAACAAGTAACATAGAATAAAAGCCAACGAAAACATAACGAATAAAGTTAAACATAAAATGTAATCCAATCTAATTGAATGGGAGCTGTATTGTAAGTTAACGCATGAGAACCATAAACATACCCATGAGAGAAAATCCGCTTTTTTTTCCTCTCTTCATATTTCTTTAGTTCTTTTGCTGAATAAAACTTTATAGATGACAAAAATACTGACAAACACAAGAGAACGACATTAATCCAACTACGAACATAAACAGAAGAGAAAGAGAGTTGCAAGAGAGCTAAGAGAGTTTCAAAGTTAAGAGATATCCCATCATCAGATATCCCATATGTGAAAAAAAAGTCTGTCCGAAATTCTACATTTATAACTAAACTCTTAGGTAATCATGACGTCGGACATCCCAGTTAGTATTAAATAAATTTTAAATTAGTTTAAATGAAACTATAAGCTTAATGGATAATAATAGCATAATGAACCATTTTATGGCTCTCGAATAATTTTTAAATTGTTGAGGGCAGATTTGGCTCTTCCATCTCAAAAGTTTGCAGATTCCTGCTCTATACATACTATAATCGGAATACTTAGTTTCCCTTTTTTTTATCAATGAGAAGCAAATACTTATTGAATTGTATTATCAGTGACAGAAGGGCTATAGTATATTTTATTTTCTTGTGTTTAGTTTGTTTTTTGTTTATGATAGAGAATAATTTATTACATAGAAAATCAATTCATTGCCAAGGAAGAGAAATTATTTACAATATTCATTAATATTTTAAAAACAAAGTTAATTAAGAGTCTCTATATAATTATAATAATGATGTAATTAAAATTATTATAATATAAGCATTTAAAGACAGTAATCTGGCTATAATAGAATGACTGATATTGTGAGAAATATTACATGATGGAAAATACCTTATAGGAATATAGGATATATTCTATATTCTATTCTTGTTGTCCTAAAAAAACTGCTGAAGATGGCTTCATTAAGCCGAAAGTTCTTCGTATAATAAATATATATTTTTCACTTAATTGGAGCTGATATTTTATTCCTTAAATCAGGGGTGGGCAACCTTTTTTTTTGTAGGGGGTCGTTTAGAAAAATTTATGGTGGGCCACAGGCCAAAAAAAAACAATTGATGATGATAGTATTTATTTAAAAAAGAGAAGGTACAGTACAATTGATAATAATAGTATTTATTTAAAAAAGAGAAGATACAGATATAAACCTTTTTTTGTAGGGGGCCGTATAGAAATATTTATGGTGGGCCACGAGCCAAAACAAAAACAGGGGCTGTATAGAAAAATTTATGGTGGGCCACAGGCCAAAACAAAAACAACTGATAATAATAGTATTTATTTAAAAAAGAGAAGGTACAGATATGTGAAAGTATACATAGCGTTGTATTAGATATAATAAAATAATGTGGCCCGCAAGATACATAGCGTTGGTATTAGATATAATAAAATAATGTGGCCTGCGGGCCGGAGGTTGTCCACCCCTACCTTAAATGATTATTAGAATGAAAGAAGTTGTTAAATAATTATTTAAGAACAAATAACATTTCTAATTGATAAAATTAATTCTGAAGTTTTAAATTCATTTGGATTTTTCCTTTTAAAAATAAGTAGTTTTATACAAACATGCTAGGATCAAAAGAAAACTACTGAATAATCAAAAATACAAGAAATAGCAATGAGAAACACCTAGAAACACAAATAAGCGAAAGTACAAATGCAAGTTAAATCAAATAGTTTAGGGAAGCAATAGGGAACACTGTGGAAACAAACAACTATCCCTAGATAAGTCAAACTAATTGAAAAAACAGGTGGAAATACCACAAAAACTTTTGGAAAGGCTGAAGTCAACTTTAATATGAGGAAACAAAATGAAACAAAATATCGAAAGAACAAAACAGAACGAAAGAAAAACCAAAAAAAAAAAACTATGAACAATAATGACCCTGCAAAAAGAAACACAGAAACCTATTGAAAGAACCTCAACAAGAGGAAAGCAGAGGGACACCAATAACAGTCCTCAAAACTGAAAGACGATAAGTTTCTTGTGACACTGGTACCTAAAAAAACGGACAATGACGATCACGGGCTCCGTGATAAGGATCAGCTCGGGATTCCTGGTTGTGACATCCTCTGTTATACTTGAGACAGTTGGTACACTGAAATTCCTCTCTTCGAGCTGTGCATTGGCTCGACTCATGGCTAGTTCCCGCACAGTTAGGGCAGATCACATCGGCTTTGCATTGCTTTGCTAAATGACCATAGGCCCAACACTTGCAACATCGGTATCATTAATTACAGAGGTATCATTAATGTATGTCCCAGGGATTGGCATAATTTACGTAAATTACTTTATATAAAAGCTAAGATGGATCATAAAGGTCACGTGATTATTGCGTTTGAAATTATGGCAGCTGTGGAGTATTGTCCTTTGTATTACAATTTTTCGTTAAACTACTGAAATTCAGATTTCTTATTAAAAGGCCGTTATAGTTTTATTTTTAAGGTGTAGTTTATCTCTAATTTGTTATTATCTTATTAAGTTAAACTTCCATGGACTTAGTGACTAGAGTGACAATACATGGTGGTAGATTATTAGAAATATATATATATTATAAATCTGAAATGCCTGTTCGTGTATATTCACTTATAATGCAAGAATCGCTGAATCGATTTTTATGAAATAACCCACGTATTTCCTGTTGCTTTTCGTTGGAGAGTGTAATTCTCATTACATTCTCGAACAGATATAGTTCATCATACTTGATGTACGACTATATCTGTAAGCAAAATTTAATAAAAGTTGAAAAATCAATTCATAGATTGATTTAAATTTTTTAAAAATTTAATAAATTTCCCGGAGAACGCCGAGCATGTCTGTTAGTATAATAATACATTAAGAATATTTTTTATTAAATTTACTGACTTTGATTTTTCCTATCTTCACAGTGTGCCTGATCAAAGTAGAATGATAATTAATTTTTTAGAGAATGTTTCTGACGGAAAAATAAACTTATATTCAGACGAATATGTATTCTTTCTAATATTTATTTTATAATCATTAATTTATTAATAATTCATATCTAATGAAAATATTCTCTTTTAACTTATGTTTTTTATAATTGTGAGGAAATAATTTTTTATTATTATAAATTAATTTTAATATACTTTTTGCCAGTTATAAAAATCGTAAACAATTGGACGAGAAGTGTAAAGAGTAAGTAAATTGAAAACCTAATTATCTCTAACTAAAATATATATAACAGGCACAAAAAATTAGACAAACAAATTTTTAGATGTAGTACAGGACATTAAAACAAACAATTTTTCTAATGCCATTTTTTCCTATGAGTTATTGCTTTGTCGCTAGATGGTGTATGCGATCATCAATTTCAATGACTACTTAAGGTTTGTAGTTGGCTCTATGTATTAACCCAATGCAGAGACTTTATTACCATCATGAAGATATAATCTGGATAGAATTAAGTGACATGATTTGTACGTACGGGGTAGCGAACTATAATAAAAGAGCAGCACAGAGGTTAAATCAACAACGCTATCCAAATCGCCGTTTCCTCATCATTCGATGTTTTCTTCAGTATATCAACATCTGCATCAAACAGGGACGAAGGCACAAAGGATTTGAGGAACAAATCTTCGCACAAGTGGAGCAAAATCCCTCCATCAGCATACTTACAATTGCAGATAACATGAGAATAAGTCAGGCGAATATGTGAAATGTTCTCCATGAGCAGATATTGCATATATTTCACTTAAATATGCAATTGTGGATCGTTGTAGATAATCGGCAGGCCATATCATTGTGCCTTACCGATTATCCATAATGATTACAATTTTTGCGATGGTATCTGCCGCAGGTCAAACACAGCCTACCTTCCCGTTCTCATTACAGTTTATTGATGAAACATACTTCACTCATGAAAAATATTCAATTTCCATAATTCTCATGTTTGGAGTTAGACAATTCCCATGACACATTTATTCGGCCATACCAGGAAAGATTCCAAGTAATTGTGTGAGCTGGTATAATTGAAATCTTTTCATTAGACCGTATCTCTTACCTTTTCAGTTAAATGATATAATTTACCAATTTTCTGAAGAATATATTGCTGCAATTGTTGCAAGACGTGCCACTCTCAACAAGACGATAAATGTGATTCCAACAAAATGAGGAGCTGGAATATTTTGTAGTTTGTGTGCATGATTATTTAAATCAACAATTTCAAGAATGCTGGATTGGTAGACGTGGTTTATGCTCCATGGTCTCCCCAATTACCAGATTTGTGCCCATTAGACTTTTTCTTTGGGATCGAATATGGGCTCTCGTTTAAGATATCCATATTGAAAGAAAAGAGATTCCGATAACCACGATAATATGGAATAATTTCCCGTTTTAGACAGTTAATGACCTAGCGATACGAACTTTGTGTAGATATCAATGGAGGCATTTTTCAACCTTTACTATAAAATGAAGTGATTTTGGTATTTAAATGGTTTATAAAGTGTATATTTCAAAGATGCATTATCATCAGGATATCTTTGAAGCAGTTTAGTTGCTTAAGATGTTTTGTTTTGTCTTCGGAAAATAATATCTCACAGGGAAAAATGAAATTTGGAAAATTATTTGTTTTAATGTCCTGTACAAGTTCTCAAAGTTTGTTTAATTTTTTGTTTCGCTTTAATATATATATATTAAATATGTTAATATCTTGTTTTAAGGTTAACTGAAGAGTTTTCTAAGACGGTTCTCTCCGATGATATCAAACAAGCTATTCTGAATAAAATGAAAGGGTTATATTCTAAAGATTTTCAAAATATTGCATTTGCAGTCCGTTCTTCAGCTTCGGGTAACAATAAAAAATTAAGAATTATGTTAAAATTCTTGAATTTAATTTACCTAATGTATAGTTAAATGATTTATAATAAAGTAAGGTTAATTGATTGATTTAGGAGAAGATAGCGTGGAGACTTCCGCGGCAGGACAGATGGATACATATCTGGGTATTCGCTCCATTGATCAGGTAAGAGAGTTCATCTCTAAAGAATTATTTTAGATATTATAGTCGCCTTTATTTTAAAAGTTATTAAATATACTATATGCCAATCTCTTTCTACTAAGATAACGTCATCTAAATTTACTGTGAGCAATTTATTTACGAATTTTATCATCTTTATTTTATTAAATTGTGTTGTATTTTATCTGAGAAAAATAATGTTTATTTATTAATAATTACAGTTTTATATATCTAAAGTTGAATTATATATATGAACATATTTTTTAGATATACCAATATGTGGTAAAATGCTGGAGTTCTCAATTTTCCAACGTGGCAATAAATTATAAAAGGTAAAAAATAATAGTAATCATTTATATGTTGCAATATGTAAGTATTAATATTATTTTACCTTTGCTAAGGCAAATGGGGCAACTTTTAGATAATGATATGGCTGTAGTTGTTCAAGAGATGATACCTGCTCAAGTAGCCGGTGTTGCATTCACCTGGGATCCAGTAACGGGAAATCCAGCCTATGTCACTATTACGGCCAATTATGGCTTAGGGGAGGTATTTACTAGAATAAACTTTGATATACGATCTAATTCGATAAGTTTCTTGTGAAATATTAATATTTGGTCAACATTTATTCCGTTTAAGTCAGTTGTATCTGCTGCCAGCGAACCCGATACGTTTGTATTAAGAAGGAACCTCGATAATACATTAGTCATCGATTCACAGACAGTTGGAGAAAAGCGTATAAAAATTCTGATGTCAGGTACATTGGTTTTAAATTAAATATTTCGTATACATCTTTAAACATAGAAGTAAAGAGATTTTTTATTTTTTTAATTTAGAGGAAGGCGGAACGATATCTAAAACTGTGGAGAAAGAAGACGCAAAATTGTGCTGTTTGAAAACCGAAGACGTTTATAAGATCGGAAATGTTGCAGTTTTTGTAAGCTTGATGCATTTAAATAACTTATCTCTTTAAATGTAAACTGTTTTTCACAATTTTTTTCCTTACCTTTCACTAGATTGAACAATGTTTTGGAAACCCGAGAGATATTGAATGGGCAATTGTAAGCAACCAAATTTATCTCTTGCAGGTAATGTCAGTCATAAATCATTTTGTATATTGAAAGCCTGTTGTTTTCTCCCTCTTCGGTTTCACTTCATTGTCATTTTAATACATATTTTATTTTATGACTATTTTTGAAAAATACAACATAGAATAACGATATTGAATTTTTCAAAACTTGTCATTTATTTTGCTTTAAACTTATGAATATATTTTAAACAAACTATTAAAAATAATTTTTAAGAAAATTATTTTATTACTTATTTCAGGCGAGACCCATCACCACGTTTGACTTAGAGACCGATTACGAGATAATTCACGAACTCGATACGGGACTTTTAACGGATTCTGAATATCTTACGAAGGCTAATGTTGGGTGAATATTTTATTTTTTGAATTATACCGTTTAACGTTAAAGTTTTATTTGAAATCTTAGTTTTACGAAACATTATTTTTATCTAAATCGAAAGGAATTAAAATTTGCTATAAGAATTTTTATTTTCAAGCTGGTTTTTAAATACATATAGACTAGTGTTCTAGGAAATTTTTTTTCTTTTTCTCATTCCCGAATGCCGAGAAAAGTTGGTCGGAAAATCGGAAAAATCGGCTCCTAGAATCTGTTAAAAACCCAAAATGGGAAATAAATTCTTTTGACGTTTCATTTCTATGTAAAAAACAAAACGGCAGTATTTAAAATAGATGATATCGTGCTTTTTTTCACATTAGATAAGACTTCTGATTTTTAGAGAAAAAAATTCTATTTAATTTAAATGAATAAGATATATTTTTGTAGATACACTACACACAATATATCTTGGTCTATCAAAAGTGACATTGTGTTACAATATTACACGCCACCAGAAATGCAAGCGGGCACTAGAATCAGATAACACATGATCAGCTAATTTTACTTCTTGTAAATTGAGTGCACTTGATCATGGAGAACACAAAAAAGTCTGTATTTACATAGAGAAATATTTATTTTCACAACCCACGATTTGACTACAAAGTAAGCATCTTCAGGTGAACTAAGGAAATCTAAAGTAGCTTAAATTAATATGACATTGTAGTCAAATTCTGGGTTGTGAAAATAAATATCTCTCTGTGTAAACATTAATTATTTCTGTTCTCCACGATGAATCATTTCCACAAAGTGATGGTCGATACTACCAACTACATTAGATCAGTTTGCGGCTCACGATTGTGATGTATGTGAGTGTTCTTGACTCTCTCAGCTGCGGTAGGTAAATCAGTCTATTTAAAAACAACTTGCACTGCTAATATTTTATCCCAATATCACATCAGAAAATGAAAAATTTTACCACATCATATATATTTGTTACAAAGCGAAGATTACGACTATCTGATCGGGCAATTAATGTTCTATATTTGTTAAAAGTTTCATTTTAAAAATGACAAAAAAAAACTAAAAACTAAAAACTATTTGAAATATTTTTTAGTTTTCAAAAGAATATTTGCATTTGTTTTCTATTAATGTTAAATTTAATAAAGAAAATATTTAAATAAGTCTGGGAATGTTAATACATTGTGTGATATATGTAAGAAATCACTGTATAAAATTTGGGTAAATAAAGTTTGCATTAATTACATTGTTTATGTGTTGAGAAAGCCTGAAATATAACAGAAACCAAGCCAAAATGATACCGTAGTGACACGCATAAAATTTGGGTAAATAAAGTTTGCATTAATTACATTGTTTATGTTTTGAGAAAGCCTGAAATATAACAGAAACCAAGCCAAAATGATACCATAGTGACACTTGTTTAGTGCTCAGGGCAAGAAATGCACTAGTCATGAAATTCCGACCTCCATTTAGGAAATTTTATTTACTCGTGTTTTGCGTCACATTTTTAAATATAGGAGTACTGTATCTCGAAACCCTGAAAGACTATGCTAGTGCCTCGGACACCTGCTTTTCTGTTTATTAAATTTATTATTATAGCTAAATATACGGCTTTCTATTTTGTAAAAAATAACATCGATGTGTATACATACAATGAAAAATACTAACTTTCTGACTGCAGTATGAGTGTGGTGTATTTGAAATCTCTTGGCAATTATAATAAATAAAAACTATTCCAAATGATTTTCGTAGATAAAGTATTATTACAGATGATCAACGAAAATTAAATAAAAAAGATTATTTCGGGAATTCTCAATAATTCCCGAAATAAGAAATTCTTGAGAATTCTCGGGAAAAGCGTTCTCGATTCCCGAGGATTCCAAAATGTCGGGAATTTGGAAACATTACATATAGACAATTTTTCATTAAAAAATAAAACTGCTTAATATATTATTTTTGCCCACCCAAACTTGCAGGTCATGATTTCTTGTTAAAAAAATTACATAAATATTCATTTTGGTCTTGCGTGATCTCGTTATACTATGGTAGTTGTTCGAAACATGAAAATATTGGAATTTTGAAATATCCCATGTAAATGATTGTAAAATATAGCTAAGTAATTAAAAAATTTCTTAGATTTGTTTTACAAAAATAGTGTTATGTAATTATGTACGTGTTTGTCTGTTTCTTAGTCAGAACATTCGTAAAATATCTCAAGAATATAACATTGCAGAGTTTTCAATAATCGTTCCTTTTTATCCATGATAAGTGGATATTAGATCTATATTTGATTCTGCTATAAAACGGTCATAATTTAAAATTTGAAAAATTTGATATTTTTGAACTACTTTGTCTCTTATAAAAGATATGTCAATTTGAAAAAATTTTTCTTGTACAAATAATTATTTACTTTCTGAAGATAAAAACTTAATTCTTCTTATTTAATTTAGAAGAAAATTTTAATTTTAGAAGAATAATTTGCCAATAAATAATCGATTCTATTATTTAACTGTGATAAATTTAATAATTATTTCTTTCTAGTGAAGTTATGCTCAATGCAGTTTCTCCTTTGAGCTTAACGACTGTTGAGAAAATATTGGATATAACATTTTATGTAAGTAGATAATTAACTTCCTGTTGTATTTATATTTTGTTTATTAATTTATTTTCTTATATCAACAAGCTTACAGTTCATAAACAAGAAGGACCATTATTTAACGCTTATAATCCTGAACTATCATTTTGTATTCCTTATAGCAGCAGTAATGTTTTTATATCAATTACCGATGTAAGATTTTTCCGTAAACGCTACATACATTTTTCAGTTTTATTAAATTTAAGATATTCAGATGTTCCCAAATAAATATTTTAGTTCATCATGAGAAAATGTCCTGAAGAAATAAATATGACAAGTTATGGTTGGCAAATATCGTTCTTTGGAAGGGTGTTAGATAATTTTGAAGAATTGCAAAAAATTGCTTGTCATAGATTCGGAATATATCCGAAATTCAACAATATTCTAGAAATCATAGCGTTAATAAGGGTAAGATATTACTCATACAATTTCAAAAAATCGGATGATTATTATTTTTAAAAAATTTTCCATTCATAGGAAGGTCTTATAAATGGAAGACGTTTAAGAGAAACGACTAAGAAAGTCAATAATAATTACATTCCGAATGATGCAGCATTTACTTCATCTCACCAACTTTATTCGGTCATCAAACAGAAGCTATCTCTCCATAGTAAAGTAACTAATGTTTGTGAAAATATAAATATTCGAAAATTTTATTTTATTTAATGTCAAAAATAACCTATACAGGCTGTCCTTACACATTATATTTGTATGTCTGTGTCTTCCTTATGCAATATGTTCATTTTCTCAAGTTTAGCAAAATCTCATGGAGGTGAATATAAAATAATTATTATATAAGTAACGATATCAATACTGTCATTAATCTGGATTATTTTTTTAGGAATTAATGAAAAATTATTTGTGGATTTTTCTAAACTTATATCTGATTGCGAAAGTGTAGAAAGCATGGATGTTCCAAATTCCATGAAGGTAAATTTAATAAATGGCTATTTGTCATCAATATGTCAGTAATAATATAATAATAAGAGACAAAACCACATTTACATATATATATATATATATATATACAAAGGGAAAACTTGTCCAAAATGATCCGTAGGGTGAAATGATCCGCCGTAGGGTATTTTCTTAAGTTTTATCGTCACCTGTTAACAAATCAGCAAAGTTGTAGTACTACAAACAAGATGGCGATTATGTCCTAGTTAGGCTAGGTCAGTATATTTTGGGATGTGCCATTTCGACTAAATGAAAATCAATGTCTGTGACCTAAGGTATCAGAATTTTAGTTAACTGATGTTTCTTATATTTCCATAAATATGGAATAACATTTTACGTAAACACATGCTTATTTTTGCTGTGTTTTTACCTATTGTTTTATTTACAATTAATAAATAATGCAATTATTTATTAATTGTAGCAAAATGATCTTTATGGGATCATTTATTAATTGTGGCAAAATTATCTGTGGCAAAATGATCTTTATGGGATCATTTTGGACAGGTGGGTGTACAAAATGATCCTTTGGCATAGATCTCGAATTTTTATTTTTTCTCTTATTTCGAATGAATAATCCTCGAAGTGTTTAAGACATTTTATAATCAGAAGACTAGTCTTCCAAAATATATAGAATAATTAATTCAATAACAACTTAATTTGAATTTTTTTCGAGTTTTTACTTAAGGCAGAGGTTCAAACTGGCGGCCCTCGATGTGAATTTTTGTGGCCCTCAACGCTCTTAACTAAAATAAAAATGAGAACAATATGTTACGAAAATAATAGGAAACAACTGTCGCATCGTAGTTTATCATATACTATGATACACTAGTTTGATTTTAACGAAAGGCAATTGCACGAGATTGTTTTGATTGGCGTTGTTGGACGTATTTGTTCAGACGACAGTGATCTGTCGGATAACCCAAAATAAGTGCTGTTCTTCAAAACTTACATATTTCTGTGGGAAATTTTCTCCCTAAAAATACAAAAAAATATATATATATAAATAGGAATCTATTATTTTTTGGGATAGCCAAATACAACAAACAAATTTAAAACAATTCATCTGTGACGGACGTGTGTAAAGAATGCGCTAACAGTCTTGTTAAAGATTGATTTATTGTATTATAACTTATTTAAAAAATGTAAGTAGTTATGGATATTTGAATTTATAAAATTTTCATTAAAATTCTAGTTTTTCTATAGAAATATTGTTTTTAACGCTAAATAGAAAACTAAAGATTGATAGCGGGGATTAAATTAAAAAAAAATGTATAATTAAAAGCAATTATGCAGTAATTATATATTATTGTACTAAATTCACTTAATATATAGTGTTTTCAATTATCCTATCTATATTACTGGAACTTCAATTCAAAATATAACTTTAAAAAAATTGTAAATGATGTGGCCCGCGTTAATCTTTCAAGCTCATTAAATGGCCCTTGAAATAAAATGAGTTTGGCACACCTGACTTAAGGGACTCATTTTGGACCAGTTTCCCCAATATATATTTTTTTTCCAGGATATAGCCAATTCCATAACAGCAAGTGGAAAGAAAGAAAGTTTTGTCAAAATGAATCCAAAGGTAATATTTTTATAATTTTTCGTACATTCTATTACTAACAACAACAAAGTTATAGATCTTTGAAAAATTCGATATGTTATTTTTGTGGATTAATTTGAACATTCATAATTAAAAAATATGGTATCGATACCATCTTTATTGTCACAATCCTTTTACCAAATTTCATAAAAGTCTATCAATTAGAACGAAAGTTATTAGGAAAGCTTCAGAAATTTTGAATGTTCACTATTTCTTAGATGATGAAATTATAAAATTAAAAATTGCCGCGCCAAATGTATCATCAACCATTATTCTAAATTTCATTCAAATCAATCAATTTTTTCAAATATAAGCTAATAGGTGAACATCTGAGAAGTTTGAATATCCGGCATTTTCAAATATTGCACTTCAAGCTAAAAATATCGCATCGAAGTTAATGATGAGAGAATATTTATAGTAAATTTAATAAAAATTTATCAACTAGTTCAATAGTTATTATTGAAGAAAAATAGCATTTCGATTTTATAAGTTATTTTTCTCTTTAAAGAAACAATACCAAAAATTATAACATAAAATATTCTGATTTTTATTGCAATAGTAATATTAAAATATTCTAAAAGCCGATAAAACTCAATTAAAATCAATTATAATATATCAATAACAAACTTAATTTTATATAGTACAATTCAACATACATAAACTGATATAATTGCGAATTTGGGATAACGAAACATAACGAAAATAATTATAAATTTTATACATTTCATGCGTGTTTTCAGGGATATCATTAGCAGAACAAGTCATCAGAATAATTTTGGAATTGTAAAATATAAAATAAAAATAAATTCTTAGATAGCAAAATCTAATTTTAATTCACTCTGATCAGATTTAAAAGAATTCACTTCAGGCAGACGTGATATAAATACAAAATTCCAGATCGTTACTATTTAGCCAGTGGTTGACTTAAAATTGATTTTATTCACTTGATTTTAAATAAAATTCTGCTTTTCTAACAAATAATGAATTAATAAAAAAATATAAACTTATTTATGCCAAAAAATAAGTAAACAATCATAACAATTGATAAAATATCATCAATCAATACCTATGAGCGCAAAAGAAACAATTCTTTAAGTTGAAAATTTATTATTTAACTACTAGGCCTATATATGCCCATCAAATGTGACGGATAAAATTTAAATAATTAAATTTTTGTTTATGTAACTCTTATTATTTTTTGGAATTGAGAATAAAACAATCAAAAATATTCAAATATACATTATGATTTCAAATCTTTCATTATAATAATTGAAAAAAATTAGACTTAGATTCGTAAAAGTAATTTATTAAAAACATATTATCAAATACAGCAAATATTTTGGAAATTAATCCAAAATTTTAGGATATAAAATTTTTTTTTTTTTTCAAAAGAGTTTTCAAGTATTATGTAAGTATATTTTTGGTCAATTTACACTACCCCTCCTTTCAAGTAAACCGTCTTCAGCAATTTATAGATTACATAAAATTACATAAAAATTTTATTTCTCTATTCTTCCTCTGCAGTTATATACAAATAGCTTTCGATAATCTTTTTTCTTTTTTCATTAGACTGCACTAAACTAAATTATTCAAAGTTTTACGAAGGAAAAAATTACATTATTATTTTAAAAATATTTATCATCTCTTATTTTTTATCGTTTCTATTGCATTGTTTTATATTGTTATTATTTTATTCATTTCCTATTTTGAGTTTTAATGATATTAAAGAAAAATTTTATAAATACAGAGTGATAATCAAAAATCCGGCAACCTCGGGACTTGATGATTGCCGGATTTTTAAGGGTGTATATATATACACCCTTAAAAATATATATATATACAGATAGGCCTCGATTAGTGCGAATAATTGGTTCCACGAATTTCTCGCACTAGTCGAAGTATTAACTCTATGGAAAATATGGTAATTGGTTCTTGCTTTGTGAGATTCCGGCCATTAGCTAACTTCACAATGAATAACTACAATAAACTTAACACTAACTGTTTAAGAAATATTTATTTTCATATTTTACATCATTG
>AYEL01058885.1:0-73030 GCA_000484575.1 Olivierus martensii | reverse complement strand
GGGAGTGTCTTGCGATCGTATACATTCCTTATAATATGGGCTTCATCTGGGAATTTACATGAAATTCATAATAACAAGATTATAAAATACATTTTTTTTTGTATTATTTTATAATACAAATTTAGATGATATAGATTTTTTCCCCTGTTAAAAAAACGAAAATAAGTAAAAAATAAAATTTTCCGGTTCTTATTAGATCGCATAATAAATTTATTTTCTCTGAAAAAGTCGCTTTTTATGTAAAATATTCACATAAACTGTAGAATAAGGAAACGTCTTAAATATTCTAACGAATATTAATAATAATAAAAATCTGTTATATCCTTTAAATTTGATTCAGACATCATCATCACTCAATCATTCAGCACTTTTACTTACTAAATTAATTAATTATTAAGATAAATTTTCCAGTTATCTTAATAGTTTATTTTTCCTAAAACTTAAGTATAAAAATAGAATTCGACCTAGACATTTTAAATAAAGTTTTGATATTGAAAATTATTTTAATGCACATATTATTATTATTTTATTATATAAGTTATATAACTTTTTTAGCTTTAAAAAGATTTCCATCAAAATCTATATTTAAAGAACAAAGTTTGAATAATCATTATCAGAAAAGTGTTGGCAATATGCAATTTAAAAATCTTTTTATATTAACTCAGTTAAATTTTGTACGATATTTAGTTAACGTTTTAATGTTTAATTAGATATTAAAAATAGCAAATATTTATTGTTTGTAATTTTAATAGTTTATAAACTGCAAATTTTCTCCTTGCCTGTAGATATTTATTTAGTTTCAAATTTTTTAGTGCTATGGGTGTTCTTAGTTTCGCCAATCATTTAATATGTATAAACTATATAAATGATTGTTGGAAGCCATAGAGCCAATGATAAGGTGACACCCGTTCTGTGGAAGTATACTCGATAGCTAACACCATCAATCGAGGTGTAGGAATGTCGCTGTACCGGCCACTTCAGTTATCTTCATTAGCGGAGAACGTCATCTCCCGTAATTCGAACTAAAAAATTAAGAGCCAATGATAAGGTGACACCCGTTCTGTGGAAGTATACTCGATAGCTAACACCATCAGTCGAGGTGTAGGAATGTCGCTGGACCGGCCACTTCAGTTATCTTCATTAGCGGAGAACGTTATCTCCCGTAATTCGAACTAAAAAATTGATTTGGGACGTGCCAAGAGATCTGTCCGTACACCAATCCAACCACATTCCGGCCGCTTCTTCATCAACACGATGATGAAGCGACTTCCTTTCGCTATAAATGATGCCAAAAGCGACGAATGTGGGCTGCCAATCTCTGTGATTCGGTTTCTCCTCAAGCCTCTTTCGGTTTTCCTCCATTGACTATTCTGTCGCAACAGAGACAGCCGCTAGCTGGTTCTCTAGAGAGATAATCTGATGTGTTTCTCCTCAAGCCTCTTTCGGTTTTCCTCCATTGACTATTCTGTCGCAACAGAGACACCGCTAGCTGGTTCTCTAGAGAGGAGATAATCTGATTTTGCTGTCCAGGATCTCAGAAGGAATGACTTTCATCTTCCACATCCAGATTGAAGCCGTCCGGACTTGAATCAACCTATATTTCTTCCTCAAGAGATCCAGCTTCTCTTGACGGACGGCCACTCTTCGAATGTCTTCTTGGGTGACTGAAATTCTTTCTCCCTCACTGTCTGGTGGAAACTCAATGCAGCACCCTCCATTCTACTCGTGCTGGCTTCCACCATCGACAGCTTTCCTCTCTTTCTCAAAATCTCCATCACTGAAAAGAAAAAACGAGCGCATTAATCTGACATAGACCAACAATAAAAATTGATGGTAGTCAAAATTAAAAAATTCTGTATGCTGAACTATATATGAAACTGACTGATGTCAATGCTTTTGAAAAAAATTCTATGACAGATAAAAATATGTCGTAGAAATAGCCGCTGTAACATCCTCGTAAACAAGTAGCATAATACTATAATTAGAACATTTATGTTAATCATATAAGAATGTTTCTCTAGATCAATTTCAGATACAAAAACAGAAGTAACGGTAAATTATCAATAAACTTTGGAAGTCCTATGGCAAGAACTTTTGAGATGATATTAAGATATAAGTAGATGATGGCGAGTCTACAAGGAGACGTCCATCAGTTCCAGATTATGTAAATAATCTGCTCTTTGTAATAGAGAAGCAAAATGTTATATAAATGATGGTCAGCATATATTTTCTATATATATTTACCATCAATTTTGTCAACTCTCAGTTCTCGAACTTTTCGTTAACCGTTTTGTTGGCTTAACCAATACTTCTAATTCTTTATTAACAATTAATCAATACTTCATTTCTGTTACCGTTTATGACTAGTTTATTAAATGTAGAAAACTATCTCATTCTCCAAATGAGATAGTTTCCTAACGTATTACGAATTTTTTTGTATACCAAAATTTGTGATTTTCACGATATTTCGTTCAGAATAAATTACAGGAATGACATTCACAGATAAAACATTCGAATAGAGAAATTTTTAACAGAGGAGGAAAAAATATTTATAAATCTATAATTGGTATATCGATTTTCAATCCGATTTCCTTAATCTTTAGGTTAAATATAGCAGAAATCGTTATTTTGAGCTCATTCATTCAATAATCGGTATGCACAGTAGCTTAGATAAATATATATAATAGGCTAAAACAACAATAATTCAATTAAAGAATTAAAAATTATCATCGGGCTCATTAATATTAAACACAATTATGCAGACCATATAGAAGCGAAGGAAGAAATTAATGCGCATTACATATGGTTTACATCAATTCATTAAGAATAACATGATGCTATCTTACTGAATACATATACCTAGTTTTATTATCTTAATAAATATTCATCCTCAACGTGTTGAGCATAGTAACGTAGAGAAATTACATAAAGCTGTTTGAACATTTAAGTTTTTTCAATGCCAGTCCTTTAATGTAAATAGGCCTACGCATGACCTTATCATTACCTGTTTCCAGTCTGCAAGTACTTTAACTTTTAACAAATTAAACTTTAATTATTTATAAAAATTCATTCAAATTTAACAAAATAATAACTATAGATTGGGATCTATTTTATTAATAATTTTTGTCTTTGTCTATGTATTATGTCTTTGAGAAAGTGTGTACAGTATTAATGTATATATACAAAAATTATCAATAATATGTAAATTATTTGCGTAAACTAAATATTTAATGAAGACGAATAAATGATTTTATAATGGTAACAGTTTTATTTGTTTCTACTGCTACATCATCTATAAAGAGCAAGCAATTTATAATAAAATTATTTTTAATAAATACAGAAAATCATTGCAATATTTAGCAATAATTTCATGTTTTTTATTGATATTTAAGTTTTTTGTCTAACATATTTTAAATTTAGTTTATGTTTCTTATTATTCCTTTTCTTTTGCAGGAATTACCGCTTTCTTATCGCAACTAGGATGCAATCAACGATTTTTCTCTAAATTGATCTCCATAAATCAAATATTTAGAAGTAAATATACTGTATTATAATTCCAAATAATCTTTTTCGATGATACGACTATTTATCCATTAATAAATGTACCGCTTTCTTATCGCAACTAGGATGCAATCAACGATTTTTCTCTAAATTGATCTCCATATATCAAATATTTAGAAGTAAATATACTGTATTATAACTCCAAATAATCTTTTTCGATGATACGACTATTTATCCATTAATAAATGAAGAAATAATATGTGATATCAAGTTTCATCAAGAGTTGTTACTCGTCTTAATCTTTATTTTATCCAGTATCATTCAATTCTTTTCACTAAACTGATAAAATTTCGAGTAAGATAATCCGATTATTTCATCTGAAATAAATAATTCCTCTTTCCTGAGACGTAATTTTGCTTTTTTTTTTTTTGGTATGTTTCTCAAAAATAATAATTATTTTTGTAATATATTGATAATCGATATGACAATTAAGACAAATGCATGGAGAGAAGAATCTGAAAATTGTTGTTAAAATTATTCATCCTTCTGTAGAAAGTTTCCACGTTATTTTTATATGATAAAAACAAACTGGAATGGGAAAAAATTTGATGGAAATAATGTATAAATATTGAGATAAAGATCACGTAAAGTTTCATGTTTAAAAATGGGAAAACATCCAAGAGCAGGTCCATGGTCAAGGACACAGTACATCACAAATGCAGAAAATAAGAGAGTATTGCAGACGAATCATCAGAAATAATTGCATCAACACGTTTATATATATATATACCGGTAAATATTTGAAATATAATTAAAATCTAACAAAAAATAAACATATCTGCTAGATTTTTTAGTGAACTAAACATACTCTGAAAGATATCTCAACTATAAAACTAGATGAAAGTTTCAAGAAGAAT
Organism: Olivierus martensii; assembly: GCA_000484575.1. Taxonomy (NCBI): domain Eukaryota; kingdom Metazoa; phylum Arthropoda; class Arachnida; order Scorpiones; family Buthidae; genus Olivierus; species Olivierus martensii. The sequence goes on along the minus strand of AYEL01058885.1, from coordinate 68,612 downwards.
ATTCACTATCATCAGTTACTACTTGAATTATTTTATCCAAAATATAAAAAAAAAGATAAAAAAATTATTATAATACATCAACTAAATTAATCATCTAAATTATTTTTCATTCAGAAATATGATATTTTAACTTTTAATTTTGATCATTTCTGAAAGCGGTGATTCAGAAAAACGAAAATTATTATCCTTTTGTTCTCTCGTTATAAGGAAAAAAATTTAAAACGATTCGTAAATCTTTAAACCTTTTATTTTCTTTACCAATGATACAATTCAAATTTATATTTATTAGCATAAAACACGTCTCTAATTTTAATAATAAACTTCGAAAGTGTGCCACAGAACAAAAAAAGAATTCAATAAAAGTCTATATAGATGTTAATATACTGTAATATATTTTATTCACATGACAGTATAGGCTATTATTTTATAAATATGCTTTATTTGAAAATAAAATTTGGGTTATCTGTTATTCATCAATAGAACTTTAACAGAAATTCTCTAGGTCACCGTTGTTCTCTTCAGTGTCTATATAATTAACTACAGTACAGACTACTACTCTTCCAAGAATCATTGTTCTTTTAGATGTAAGTCTTTGTTCGAATCATAATATTCTTCTCCAAAAAATTAGACCTATTTTAATCCATTTTCTTGAGCATAGATTTATATATACAACAATATCACTTTAACGTTACTTTACAAGTTAATTAATATAATTTTAAATAGATAAATTCAACAGTAGACGTTAAAGGAAAACGAACGAAAAAATGAGCAAGAATTATATTTATATTTTATTTTATGTTTTATTGAGAAGTTTTATGGTTTCATGCATCACACGAGAATTATAATTTCAACAGAACATCTGTCTTCAGTGAAATTCAAATGATGTAACGTATATTTTAAGATGGAGAATCGTAAATATTTATTAAATAACTCGTTTATAGTTTTTTTCTTTTTTAAAATAATCTAAAATTCATAGCCTGTCTGAATTTCTGAATTCAAACTTTTCTGCTTTGAGATAACATAAACAGTTCTTATCAAGTAACCTTAACCTATACTAAAATTATTCTGGAATTAAAACTTTCTCTTAAAATAATAATTAAATTAATTTAGTTCGCTTGATATATTAAAATCTTAAGCGTGAGAACTGAAGCTAAAATTTTTAGAAAAAAAATTATACAGTATATAGATATATATGTTTAAGTATGTATATGGCATTCATTTTCGGGGCGAGACCGGTTCATAATTTGCCAGAACAGGAAAGAAAGGAAAAGGAAGCTATTATGCGTTATTTTGAACATCCTACGTTCCTTTTAGCTTACTCTGGTCAGATTTTAGGTCATGTTTAAATGTCAGTTAAGAGTAAATCTCACACCAGTCTAACTTGTTCGCAGAATTGTCTCCATTTTAAGATCTCTTCTAACTGTAACTTCTTAGAAGTTTACCTTTACTCAAGTATCTGCACTAATGTTACTCGTTAAGACGAGCGCAGATGTATAAACACAATTAAAGATATTACTTGCATAATTGTTTATTCAGCATAAAATGTCTTATACTTTTCTGATAGCAACTTCTTATTGTATGATCACATGCTATCAATGCTTTGCAGACTGTCTTTTACATTTTAATTCAAGTATTACAACAACTATTTGTCACAATTTAGATAATTGTACCATATCCCCTTAAGTATGAAAAACAATTTAATACAAGGCAAGAGAGCGATCACATAAATGCAAAACTGCAATTCAATCATAAGGCCCCACAGGTTGATTTAATTTAAAAAAAAAATGGCATAGAATCTCTTAAAAGAAGAGAAATTTCCTCAAGCAACGAACAGAATATTTTTTACAATTATGAAATTCTTTTACGCATAATAGAGATAATCATTTTCAGTGATTAATGATATCTAATAATGGAGTATTTGCAAAATGATATTTTAGTGAAAGGTGAATCGAGCAGATATAATTACAGAGCTGCCACGAATATTTCGGTTTAATAATTTTGTTCAAGTGAGAAAAATGAATAAAGGTTAATAAATTCCAAAGAACGTAACTACAAGAGGTAGAAACTGTTTGAAGTCTTAATAAATTAATTACATACTACATCGAAAGATCCATTAAATCCATGTTCTGAAGCTTTTATCATATTATAAAAAATTTGCTAGTGACCTCCAATTCAAAATTATCTCTCCAAGTAGGTTTCCACACCTTTCTTCGTTAATTACTAACAGGAAAATTCATCCAATTTGAATATTTGAAAATTTATATAAAAGTATTCATTTAAATTTTTGAGTTAATGAAAATCAATGTGCACTCTATGTATTCTCCTTTAAGATATTACAGTTATGAATTGTTTTTATAGCATATTATTATTTAGCATAGCACAGATAATCTCTTAGAAAAGTATTAAAAACAATCTTAAACTTGTAGAATATACATTATATAATAAAAGTGAGAAGGAGCTATACATATACTATAATATGTATAGCTCCTTCTGAACGGGAGAGAGTTACATATACTTACTGTATATGTAACTCTCTCTCGTTTTAATTTTATTAATATCAGTATTAAAAACAATCTTAAACTTGTAGAATATACATTATATAATAAAAGTGAGAAGGAACTATACATATACTATAATATGTATTATATGTATATGTAACTCTCTCCCGTTTTAATTTTATTAATATGAAAATGCATATTTATAATATTATTTGTATTAGCATTGTCGATGGTATGTCTGAAATGTTATTTATAAGCGACATATGGTATCAATCAACTTTCGAATCATATTACATAGACTTTGAAACTTTTAAATCGGCCTTGCTACTGGAGCTATTTATCTCTAGAAATATCTTCTTTTTCTAAAGTGATTAATTATATTTTCTGATTTATCTTATGTGATATAAAATAATTTTAAGAACTACTTACAGAAAAGTATAGATAGTTCTTTAGTAATATAACACTATGCTTTACAGCTTCACTGGAGTTTCAAGGATATTGTTAATAAAAATATGAAAAGTTAGGCATACATAATGATATTTTATGTTAATATATTATCTAGTTATATGTTTGAAAAATTCATGAGAAAAGTATAAAATACATTAATATTTTTTTCTTTCATGGAGGCAAATTTTTAATATGACTTACTGAGAATAGAACAAAAGCACTTTTTCTCCCATAAAATACATTGAATACATTTGAAAAAAATAAAAAATATTCACGATGCAAAAGAAGAAAAATAAAGTCTAATTGGATAACTATAACAATTCTGAATATAATTAAAATCTTTTTAATATGTATGATATGTTATTCAGTTCAGTTTAATTAATCAGATGATGATGATTAAAGTAATTTTTCTACAGTTTAATTTCGAATAAATGTTAAATTATTATTATAATTTTTTGCATTCTGTTTACACTAATCGGTCGGATTACTGCATGGAATCGTGAAAGTCATTCTAATCTTATAATATTCAAGATTAAATCCTGTTTCATTCCTCCGATTTTTCGAAAGAAATCTAGAATCGATCCTTCAATCCCCATCTTTCACATTCTGACCGCTTTATCACTTTGTGATAGACATCGATTGGCTTGGCTTGCTAATTGCGATTCAAAGCCTTCGTATCTTCGGATTTTTTCAGGATACATATAGACTCGAGTCATTGAACTACATCCTTCACTAGAAGTCCAGTTCATGAGCATTGGAATGCTCTACCATTTAGTACCCAATAAGATTGAAAGTGGATCAAAAAAAAAAATAATAATAATAAGAGTCAGAGTCAGCCTATTATTAATACTAGCTTCAAGAGAGAAGAACACACACAAGATATTTTTATTCTACTTTACAATATAAAGTATAATACAACTTTCATGGTTTTAAAGTATTGGCATTAACAGAGAAACAAATCATTATTATTTTCCATGGTAAGTGAAGCTTATACAGTAAGATTACCAGGCTGTCTGCATATCTCCCACTAACAACTAATTATGAGATTTTCATGAAATTCTGTTAACATTTTCTTCCATCAAAAGTGATCTTGTGTTACATCCAAACAATTTCAAGGAGTGTATTTAAAAATGGGAATATTTTCAAAATGTTAAATAATATAATAACTTAATATAACTTAAACTAATTAATAGATTTCTGTCAAATTTAGTAGGAAGATCAAATCATCTTACGATTATCTTGATGATAGCACTTTTAATTATTGCATTAATTCTATAAAAATAATGATCGTTAAAACTTCATAGACTTCTCCTGAACTTTTTGAAGCATTTGATTGATGATCTGATTCAGCTATTGATTGAAATTCAATAATGTAACCAAACATTAATATTGCTCTAGGAATAAAAATAATTAATCGTATAATTTTATCTATTAAAAAATGATAGGCCTTTAAACATCTGAAATTCTCCTAATAATTATGGAACTTTTTGATAAATTTTTATGGCATTCAATAAAGAGGATATACTAGTGAAGATAGCTTTGATGGCATAAGTTTTAATCCATCTCTATTATTATGATAAATCTAACACAAAATAAAAATTTTTAAATCCAATTAAATGATTCGAAAAATTCATATAATTATGCAAATAAATAATACAAATCTTTTAAATATTATCAATACATTGTATCTTCTTTAATGATTTTATTTATTTAAGAAAATCCTAAATTAGAACCTAGATAAATGCTATTAAATCCAATTAGTATTTTATCTACATAATGAATTTTATCAAACTGATTGATAATTGTTTGCATAACAAGCATATGCTTTTAATTATTTGTTTTTAATTATATATTATATAATTAAAAACAAGTACATTTAATATTTTAATTATAATTATTTTATAATTTGAGATATCTTTGAAAAGACCATGGAAAAGATTGATGATTATAGAGGATGCTCAAGCCTTGTACGGTATTTGAGCACCCCTATAATCTCCTTTTATGCTGCCACTGTTTATTTACCTAATAATGAAACAAAATTATGGTAATTTGTGTGTAAAATATATAAAATTTTACGTTTTTCTTCGGAATTTTATGAAATTTTCTCCGTATAGGCAGAAACTTTATTCCACTCCTCTCTATAACTTGAGCTATTCTTGATTATTGCAAGTGATTTAATTTGATTCCTTGCACGATTTTTCAAAATTTACTATAACCAAATAAGTCTTATGTGTCCCAGCTCCGCTTTCCCTTCTCAAATTGGCCAATCTGAAGTTGCCAAAACGAAAACAGGTGACGGAAACTACTCTATTTGCAATTTAGCCTCACCTAGAATTAAAGGTCACCGACCAACCGCTTATCGGTCTATCTTGTACTAGAAGATTATCTGGGCCATAAAATAAGATTTAATAAAATTAAACGATCTCTTTTGTTTTTCACAAACTTGTTACATCTGATTTACATTTAATCCATGAAATAATTGAATCATTTTATGATTCTGATACATTACCTAACATATTTCTATAAAATGCTAGTTAGTGCATACGGTATTCAAAAATAAAAAATGACTGATTTGGCCTTGACTAAAATATTAATTTGTCCTGAATTTTTCTTGTTAGAGTAGTTTCCAGCTCTCGATAATTATAATAATGGCCTAATAAAATTCTGACACTGACGACGGTTATATATTATTTTAAAATTAATAGCAGCCGTAATTAATTTTAAATTGTTGTTTTGAAAATGCTTTCAACTATTACGATCACTGTGTGTCATTATTAATTAATTCAAAATTCTGAAATTCGCCCAAAAATTATTAAGTGATTTTACATTGTATAAATTATGTGTCAGTTAACTGCCAGATCCGTAAGAAATGGATATCGTAGAACGAGCCCGGATTCCTCAGAAAATTTCTATAAATGAAGTTGTTCTCTTCTAATTTTTAAAGAATTCCGTTCGGTGCTCATTTAGTAAGTGGGAAGCCGAAAATTTTTCACGCTGAATCAATTAATCATAACAAAATACGTGACAATAAAATTGTTCGGTAAGTATGCGTTCATAAAAAATTGTGATTAAATAACCGTTTCCTCCAACTACATCTTTAATTCCTCCATTGTTTGTAGCCTGTAAGCAGAAATGAATTAAGTACACGATAAAAAAACAGATAAGAGATCTTGTTTGATATAACAACAAGAAATTTATCTTTCAGGATACTTTTTTTTTGTTATGTTATACCGATGAATAATTATTTTTTTTAAATAAATATTTTAATATTTTTTTTTCAAATTTCGTATATAAAACGCTCAACAATGCGATTCTATTTTTAAAGTGACCCAAAAAAAAGTTGTATCATTTCGAAATTTCAGCTATTTAAAGATATATACCAGAAAATGTATGTCAAGTTTCAGTTTTTATTGTCTTTCTTCTTTTTATATAACCGGCCATTAAAAATGCCGTATTATATGCATATGGATATGCAAATGAGGACGGAATTTCCAAGTTAGTTAACGATTTAAACGCAATTTAAAATAAATAAATAAAAATTAATTATTCTCACGTGTTCTAACAATTATTTACACAAGCTCTAGTTTGGAAACTTGTATATATTTATAAACAAATATTAAAAATTGGACCTGGAACTCTTTACAAAGTTCACGTGTTTGAAGAAAGTTGGAATTATTATTAATTAGTGCTATATTTTCTTAGCGATGACGCACTGTTAGTAATTATTTAAGCAATGTTACTCATTCGAAAAACACGTGATTAGGAAATCCGCATCCTGGTGAAGTTAAAAATTTTTAAGTGGTAACAAGATGGCTAATGACATCAGTGTAATCGTCCTTTCTAGTTTAAAACGGTATTTACTAAACAGAATTAATTATTTAACTAAAGTAATCGAAAATGATGAATATACAAAAGAATTATTTTATGTAAGTTCAAATTTTCATGATATTTTCGGTTGATAACACGTATTAAACTGCGGAAGTGGTGCATTCCAACACCAACTTCCGCAGTTGAACATTTATTTATCCCTTACTTAAATAATCGTATTAATCCTTTTTGTGTTAAGAAAGACACTTAAAATTTAGATAATAAACTGATAAAGATCTTTTAACTGTTCTATAGATAATTATTCTTCGCGAATTTGATCCTTGATGTTAATCACGTACAGTAGTAGCCTTGCAGTAACTCGTTAAATTTAATATTGATCAAAACATTGATCTAAATCAGAATTTGAGATGACGATCGTTTGTTATGTGATGTATAACAAGTAATACGTTATTAATATAAACAAATATTAGAATCACTTTACAAACAAAGAACAGTTTTTGCAAGATCTAAACTGTATAAGGAAGTAGCCTGGTTTAAATAGAGATAATAGTACAATTGTTTTGCTAACCAAAATCAGATGACAGAAAACAATTTTAAGTGTTTTAACAATATTTTTAGATAAATGTTTATAAGTTATTATAATAAAGCATGTTATACTTTATATTTAATCTTCCGGTAAAATAAAATTAATGTATTTTTTACGTATATTTTTATACGAATTGTTTGTTTTTTTTTTCCATTGTTTCCATGCCTCGTTATGCGGTTAATAAATAGGTTATCTGGAATATTTGGTAAATTGTTTAATAATTGTAGTTGTTGAATAAATCCTTGATCGTGTTTGCATGTAACTGCACAGAATTATTGAATATTTGTAATCTATACTACGTTAAAATTTCGATTTAATTTTGTTTTGTTAAAATTCTCTCGTTATAAAATGTTGCAAAATGTGTATTGTTTTGAGTTTAGATAATCAATTTTACTTCGGTAACACTTTACTTCCAATTGTCCTTTTTTTTGGCAATAGCCTGCAGCGGATCGAGTCGTGATTTAGTTGCTAGTTTTTATTATTATTGTTATTTTTTTAAAATTCGGGATTTCATTGTTACAAAAGTAATGCCGCATTCAATTATTATTGAATCTGTCTCATCCCCAAATTATAGGTCGAGCCGAAAGAAACTAGTATCGAGAAGTGATGTTAAGAGGTTCGAGAAAAATCGAGGTCATTAAGATCAGAAAACAACGACCTTTAGTCTGTTTTGAATTTTCGAAAATATTTACGTCCGACGGAATGAAAATTCGAAAAAAACCCTTCACTAGCAAACACAGTATAATCAGAAATTGTTTATTAATTTTTAACTCGTTCATAGTCTGTAGCATGATTTAAAGTCAGTGAAATGAGTTTTTTCTATGTAATAAGTGAGCAAACTTATAATAAGGCGAGAAACAGAGAAAATATGACTACAGTCAACTATCTTTTCGAAGTTATCAGCTGTAATTTATGTGCATTCTATATTATGTTGTCGCCTATGTGGCGGCTTATATAATGAGTGCATTTGTCTTAAAACGTGATTGCAAATATAATCTTGAAACGGCAATACATTACTGAAATTCTCGTTAAACTGACTTACGTTCTGCTAACATTCGTAACATGGAATGGAATAAATTAAGTTACAAAAAAATGGGACAGAGAATGATGCATTTTAAACCTACGAATGTTTCGAAACAACCTAACAAAGCATGGCGTAATTTTTTTAAAAATATAAATTTGGTAATTTGTTTACATGTAAACCTATCAGAAATTTGATTATGATAAATTTAACATAAAATATCTAGATTCCCAAAAGCTGTTGTTGTTCAGTCAGCGAAAAATATTATAGAGCAAGTTACCTTCTGAAATATGAGTAGCATAAACAAAAATTCGTTACGTTATGATGATAAATTTGTGTCAAAACACAAAAACTTAAGCATAATATCTGTAAAATTTGTTTTCCTTTCTATCAGGAAAACCAACTTCTATCGTTTAATAATTGATAAGTCGTGATTTTAAAAAGTTTATTAACCAATTCTAAAACTTTTTATTGTGAAAACATTTTATTCCGTAATGTATTTGTTCATATGTTTCCTAATGTAAAGGTATTCAAACGTTAATGTCGTTACATATCTCCTACTGTATCTTATCGTATTGTAGAAGTGTAAAACAATATCAGATTTTAAACTTTAAACCGTTTTTAAAAAGAAAAATAAACATGTTTTATTATTCCTGCACACCTTTTGTTTATAATTTATATGCATAAAATAATTCAAAATATATATAATATAGAATTATTATATAAATATTTTTCTTCCCTTCGTAACAGTATTTACAAATTCTTTACAACTGTACGACATCAAAATTATTATAAAATAATTAAAACTATAAATCAATGTTTATGCTTCTTATTTACGTCTTGTTATTATATTTTTAGTTCTTTTAATTTGTGTAGTTTTGTCATGTTACAGGTATAAAACTGATCTCTCCGTATACATAAAATTCATCTTTATACTGTATTTGCATCATAACAGATAGTTATAAATCTGAAATGCAAGAAGAATTATTTATAGAATTAAAGCCTTATAAACTTTAATTGAACTTTGAGCTCTTTTTGGTGTTTAGTCTGCTCATCTGGAAACAATGGTTTATTATATTTTTCGCTCACCATCTGTCTACTATAGGAATAATTTTCGAAAAACAACTTTTATATGAACAGAGAATAAAATTTAAAAAGCTGAAAGATGTTAAAAATTCGTACTAATTTAATTTTTACAGATTTTAAATATTAAATCTTGATTTATCGAACAAAACTCCCGAATGTCTTATAAAACTTTTTGACGTTTGTTTATCATCATTTTGTTAGTTTAAAATTCTTTTAAGCTCCATTTTAAAAGCAAAATATGATAGAATGCACTATAAAATATTTGCATTCGTAAGAGATTTATGAGAATTTCATAATTTTGCTGATTTGTTCATTTAGAAAACAAACATTTTCTTATAATGATAGCCATACAATATTTGGAAAGATTTTTTTTTTTTAACCTGTTTTTGGGAATATTTGTATATTTTTGACTGGAATAATTATAAAAAAATGAGAAAAATATTTATCAAAAATGATACATATAATTTTTTTTTAATAAAAAAAGCCTTCTACAGCATTATTTTGCATTTTTTTCTTGTTAAATCGTCAATATTGCTTAGTCATCTTTTGAATTATTATTATTGTTATTAATGATAATTGGTAGAAACTTTAATGAAATATTTAATAGTATTCAGTAAAATTTTACTCACGTTTTTGCAATAAAATTAATCTCGTCTTTTACGGATTGCAAAATTTTAACAACACCCAATCCTTTTTTATATCGTACAATAACGTAGTCACTGTTGTTTGTTTTGAGGAATTTTTACACATCAAAAAATCATACGTTAAAAATATTTAAACCAATTTTTCTTAAAAATAAACATTCTATCCTCGTTTCTAGATTAAAAATACGTCTTAAAATTAAACTTTACAGGTTTGTTAGATCGATAGATAAGCTTAAAAGTTCAGTTTAATGATCGTACTAGATTCAGAATCCGCATCAGTAAAGCTAATATAATGCTGGGTGTAACTTATCCAGCAGCTCATAATCATAAATCTATGCACAGAGAAGATTTATTATAGTCTAACTTATCTAGAACCTTAATTTTTTTCTTTATATATAACCTGATTGGGGCCTCTATTGGTTCGGCCCAACCCTTCTTAAGTTAATGTCATTCACCCTCTTAGAAAAATTTCCTGTTGATGATGATGAGAATCCTGTCATTCACGATTAATCCCAAGAGATTTATTTGTGTGTAAAAATCTCTAAAAATCTTACTTTGGTCTTGCAAAACCGACCATTTTTATATTGTGAAGATCAATACTCAACAAAAGGAGTTATGAGAAGAAAACCGAAAAACTCGTCGGAATTTATGCCAGAAATATCGAATAAAATTCAGGAAAACGAAATTATATTTAAATGCATTGCTGACCTAAATTTTTATCCGAGAGTATTTAAAATTTATACGCTGTTACGGTTCTAATTTTATGCTGAGATATCGCATAATTTAACACAATAGCAGAATTTTTATTTTTTTTAACGGGTAGCAATAACATTCGTATAAAGATTAACGGTATTGTTCGTATTTTATATAATAAAAAATAATAATAAATTTTTAAAATATTTTTCCCTTGAAATGTCAACATTTTTGAATGGAGCCGGTGGTTCCCGTAACGTATACCAGATGGCGATAGACTCAACGGCTTTGTCAATGGGAATGAATGAATCAGGAGCGCCATTTATTAGCGCGATAGCAGATGCTGTCGGGGGTAGTAATCATGTTTCTTTTAAAATGATCTTCAAAACATTATAAAATCCGGTAAGTTTAATGTTTAATAGATCGGTTAGTTTAATCTCCTACCGTAAAACTGTTAAATGTAGGTCGTGATAAACGGAACTTTACTATACGACATGAGAACGTATGAACCGAGCACTGTCCGTGTTGAGTAAGAGGCAGCTATGGTAGTTGAGTAATGCACGGAATTATTAATCGAACTAGTAACCTCCTAGCCTTATTATCGGTCTAGATGATAAATACGTAAACGATTAATATATAAAAATAGGTGAAATGATTTTAAAAACTGGTCCGTCACAAAACTTTACATTTATTAATCTATAATTCGGAGTTTAGAGGTCGCACAAACCCATATATTTTGTATAGAAAGGATGGGTTTTAGGGCAGTTCTAACACGAATATTCCACTTCCTCCGAATGTTTAATTATCTGGAGGGTGGATGATCACCATCTGGTCGTGAGAGGAAGATGTTTTGATGTGAATTGGGTTGATCTGGATGACAGTAATTTACATCATTTTCTTGTTTTTTCCCCCTACTCAGTAATATATATGCATAGCTAATTTTTTACTACTATAAATTTATGGTTTTCAAAGTAATGCTAATGACCTGCAAAATTAAATAGAAAAAATATTATTGTTATCACTTTATTATATAAAACCATATGCATGTGTTTAAGTGATGACATAACAACAATGACTACAGGAGTTCAAGGGATTAAACCCAAAATTTTCCCAGTAAAGATTGTTGAAGCTTGAGGGTTGACTTGTCATTATAAAAATCTGCTCTGACACATGCATGAGTATATTAAATATCAGGTTTCCAGTTGGAAAAGTTTAATAAAATATTTATAATTTTTCCTTAACAGTTTTTGATATACTATATAAAATGTTGATTTAACCTACTTCTGATTTATCATTTTGACATTTGCAGAAGAGCTGTATGATATTTTGTTAGAATTTTCTAGTCATTATCATTATGTAAACAAAGAAAAAAAAATTCTGAAAATTTTCATTGCCTTATTTTATCTGGTAGTAATGTGGGCCTTGTATTTAAAAACCAAACATTGCCAGAGACATAAGCTGTCCTGATGCCAACCAACCACATCATTACAAAACTATAAACTTTTATGAGATTAATGAAAATATTTTTATGTAAAAATCTCTTAACAATTTTTGTTTCTTAGAAGTTACAAGTACAGTAATATTGTTTATAGATAGATTCCATTTTTTTTTTTTTTTTTTCCTTATAGCTTCCTAACTTGGCATAGTAACCTGTTGCAGATTCATTTGTTTCCTAGAACAGTCTGCCAAAAAATTTTTCACAACAATTTATCAACTTTTAAAATTGAGTTGAATACATTCATTATTAAATGATAATAACTAGATAATGATGTATGTCAATGCATTTATTGACTTCCATTCAAATCTCAAGGAAGCCCACAAGTAATATATACCTGTAATTAACTAGGCATATAATATGTCATACATATATATTTTTTTAACAATACCTTTTAGATGTGATAAATTATCGAAGCATTTATTGAATAGTGGAATTTTTTGTGATTTCTGTTGTTCCAACCCAAGTTTAGTTAATAAGCAGATGGTTTCTGAAACGAACAGTTTTTTGAGAAAAAAAAATATATATATTGCATCATTTGAGTTTTTAAAGCGTGAACTGATATAAAAGACTATTGTTTGGCATGTTCTTCAATCCATTGTTAAGTAGATAACGTTCTTTAACCAAGATGGAAGATTGAAACGAGCTTCCTGTTGCATGCTAGTTTTGTGCTTCTATAATAATTCAGAAAGTTGCTGTCAACATATCATTTTTTCCAAACAATTAAAACGTAAATACAAAGGTTAAATACAATTATATATATATAAGCAAGGATGAAAGGTTATTTAAGATCAACGAGGTACGAAAAACTTTGTTGCAAGGGGGTGAATGAACGTTATCATGCAACAAAAGTCGCTCTGGGTGAAAGTCGACACACCGCAATACGGTCTGGTATAGAATATGGATGAAGCTATTTTTGTCTTTTAAAGTGTTGCCAGTTGTTTATTTTGCTGATTTATGCCGAAGCATTAATAAATGTAAACACAGCCGGCCCAACATGAGTTAGTGTAAATTTGAATTATAATCACGTGTAATGTAAATAATTTATATACAAATATTTAAATTTCTTTAAAGAATTTTATTAAAATATCAACTTTTTTAGATTTATGTCCTATATTTTTGAACACCCGGAACTGTATTTTCATATTTTTCCTAATTTAAAAAATTTTTCCCCAAAGATTAGTATTGATAACACGTTTAGGTCTCTATAAATTGTTTCTACTACTCGATGGTTTGCCTATAAATCTTGCTTACGTTTTTTAAAACCTGTTTTCAGAAAATTTCCGATTTTCAAGGATACGTTATCGAAGTCGTTTTTGTTTTGATTTTTTGGTATTCTAGAAGTGTCATATAGCGCATTATCATAGAAAGGAAAGTCCTTGGTTTTTAACGATGATGGTGACGCGCCTCATCTTGTTTACATTGTAAAAACACTCGACAATCTCTTAAGAGACGTGCACTTAACCGAAAGTAACGTGTAATTGTAATTCACACCGTTTCAGTATAAAAATAACGATAAAATTAGACGTTAGTGCAAGATATCATAAAGATTAATTGCGTATAATATATATGATTTCCGTGATTTGTCCTTGTTTGTTATGGCACACCTTATGTCATCCCAACTGCAGGTAACAAGGACATGATAGAAGGTCACACCTATTACTAGAAAGTATTTGTTATCGGCGGTTATTTACGAAAGTTAAAAATAAATTATCCACAAAAAAAAAAATCTATAATGTTTTTATCCAAAAAAAATCCCTGTTTTAGAATGTTACCAGAACGAAACTGTATACCGAATCAAATTATCGCTATCGAGCATGGCGGAAAAGAATTTTTTTTTTATGCATGCGAACGTATAGTTTATGAGAACTGCAATAACATCTGTTTAACATTAGGCGCGTTATCTAGCACACATACCGTACAATTTTGATAAAAGCTTCTTTAAGTAATAATTTTTGTTCTTCATAGCATGTTGAAAGGTCATTTCACTCTATTGGTAGCTCTTAATTATAGCGTATCGACTGCGTGTGGTCTGCAAAATTCTGACTCATCTCTCTTGGTTCTCATTGAATGACTTAACGACTAAAATCAACAAGTCAGAAAACTAATAATGTAAGTGCATCCCGATATTTTAAGGCATCGGAAATGTTGCATAAACTACAATTAAAGTAGTTAATATCCTTAAGTTTTAAAAAACAACTTGTAAATGTAGAATTAAGACAGAAAATGATACCAATTTAATTATTGTTTTTATAAGGCTTTTATGTTATGTATAATGATATATATTGAGCTTTCATAAGTTGAGGCCTGTTCCCTGGCCAGGCCCCTGATAATACGGAATGACATCTATTAGTAGATGATGCTGAATCACGCTTGATGAAATTAGATACTGTATTCTGTCTTCCTCTCCCCCACATGGTTTCATGGCCATGGACCTATGATCCGAGGGTCACTGGACTGTTTGTGGGAGGAGCTGACGAAACACGAAAAAGAAAATATGCTTTCGATCGTTCCGTTGCGTGGTTTTGGCAATGGGTGCTAGTTTTTTACGACCCTTTCTCTGTTTTTTTTCCGAACGGTCGATTTGACTGGGTGAGTCAGTGGTCAGAATGTTTTATTTAAGAACTATTTAGTAATCCAGTCATCCCAGCAGTGCAGTTGTTGTTTGTAGCATATCATTACCGCCATAATAAAAGCGTTTTTAACAAAGGGGGAAAAACGTTCGTGTTGCACGATAAAAACTTTATCTTTTCGAAAAGTTAAAGCTGTTATTTTTAACGCTTACGAGGGTTTCATATTAATATGTAGAATTATAAATGCAATTTTATTCACGTGAGTTTTGCGTGAAGAACGAATTAATTTTATACGATATATCACATCAATCCGTCACCTTTGAACTTTTGCCAGATAATGATAAAAGCGAAAATTCCTTTATAATTTAAACATCTACGTTTCTTTAATAAGTAGTAATCGAAGTTTTCCTTTTAAGTTCGAGTAATGGATTTGAGGATGATTTTGCAGGTGTTACACACCACCTGTTAGAGTACTTTTCTCTTTTTCTCTCTCTCTTTTTTTTATTTAACGCTTTTGGATTTCTTGCAGCTGTTCTTGATTTATAGATGATGAATTGAATGCCTAATTAATTCGAGCGAGGAAATTTTACCTTGCCTATTAATAATCACGTTTTTTTCTCTCTATACATAGATGAGAAAGTTTGCACGCTGGTGCAGTAAATATTTTTTCTCGAATCGATTCTGTCAAAATTAAAAAATGGAAATCGGACACCACCTAAATATTCATCAGGTCCAACCCAAAAGAAAGTAATACAACCTTGACCCGTTGTCGCGACCTTGTGTTTAGAACTGCCATTCGAAAAAGGCGAAATCACGTGATTGCTGCCGAGTAGGTCACCATCCGGTTTCCAGGTGATGGTTCGGTTTTGGGATGTAACTTCCCAGATGAGAAATGAAAGCGGGAGCATGAAGATTCTATTGATAGCAGTCGAGCTTCAGGTGAGTTGAATGGCTTCGGATTTTTAGATTAATATATTCAGAACTAAATTTAATCGATTTAAAATAGAACTTCCTGATTATATTCAATTTAATTACTGAAGCAAAACTATTTAATGCAATATAAGAAATTAGGTCAGTTGTTTTCGATCAAGGACGAAATGGAAGTACCCTGTAGAATCGTATTTTGTCAAGGTTTCATCGATCCACTCGTGACTCATATGTCTAGGGGAGAGAGAGAGCTCCAAAATAGATACAGTTAGTAACATTCGTTTTCAGGGGCCAATGTTCTATGATAGAGGAGCTCCTAAGAACACAATATTCACTTTTTAAAAAGGTAAAACGAACAATTCTAGAATTTTGCATGCTGTATTTATTGTGTGATGTACTTATGAGAAATTCTGTGATTAACAGAAACTGGATGATTAATCGCAGATATTCATTTAGTAAAGCTTTTCTAAGATTAAATTTGCATTGTTTAGAGGAAATTTTATTGAGGAAACTAAATTTATAAGATTTAACGAATGGATGGCTATACTATAAGAATCACTTCTAGAGAGAGAGAGAGAGAGATATAAGCTGTTAGTGATGCTCTTCATTGTTAACAGGGAATGAATTATTCACTGAAGTACTTCTAATGAATGAAATCTGTTACAAAGGATCGTTTACAAATTTTCACTAATGAATTCAGAATATAATTATTGCAACAGTTGACAAGTGGTATAAATATTACGTAGTTCAGAAAACAATGAACAAGATTGAAAAGATGGAGTTTCCGTTGATGTTCGTTTCCCCCCTCACAACAATTCCTATTGTTATTGCTCCTGATGTTTGTCACCGAATTAAGTCCTTCCTGTTTATTGATACAATCGATGAAAATTTGTTATCGAACTAGAATCTTCGCCTAACCTTTTGGCCATTTTTATCCAGAATGGTGAACTCGTTTTCGGATAACTGGACTACTTTTTTATTATTATTTAAGATAGTTACAGTTGAATAATCACAATTTAAATATTTAATAATTTTTATTTGATTTCGAATTAAAAAATGGAAAGAAAAAAACTTTTTAGGTTTCTACGTTTTTAAGTTCTAGATTTTGTTACTATAATCGTTTTATCTTGCACTTTTATATAGCAGAGAGTATTTAAAAAGTAGAGTAACGTTTGCAGTTCAAACCGAGCTTGAAAATTACTATTTAAGAAACAGAAGTTAGATTAAATTTGTGCTTTTCTTTCTTTAAACTTGTAAAATTATGATGATGATTTGCTTGATTTCAAAAGGGAATATTTCCGGTTTTCTTTATTTCAGGTTTATTAATCAGACTGAACAACCTTGTTGTTCTCTTCAATAGAATTTTTAAAATAAGCGGTCAGGTTGATAACCCTTCTAACACGCAATAACTTAATAAAATTATCTTCTTATTATGTTCTTTCTTTTAAAAAACGAGCAATTTTTCATCTTTTCAATCCATTTAAGCATATAAAATGTAAACAACAATAATAATAATAACAAAAATTCGAATTGAAAAATGTGTTATCTCTGAAAGGAGAGGAAAATGTCGCCTTTCGAAGAAGACACACTTAATGACCGGCTATGGTCAGAGGTCGAAGCTATCGTCACGCTTCATCCACCTGACTTCCAGTTGTTTTCTGTGGGCCTCTCTTACTATTACGGACCTTAATAGCCATAAAGTCTGGTCCATCGGTGCTTTAAACCAATCAAACGATTCGTTTTCTAACATAGTCTCAAATCTCACGAAAGTAATTTGGGCATGATATTATTTAATGCGATTAATATAAATTATTTATAGGACATTAACCCAAAATTACGATTCGGAAACCTATTAGCAGTTCCTTTCAAAATGCATTATATTATGTATGGAATTAAGAACCGTATGAATATCTATAATAATGTGTTTAGATGATAAAATTTTCTAATATATAACAAAAGGTTTTATCAAGAAATTTGCTTCGTGATGTATGCTATCCGGTTATGGCATTAAAACTGTTATCCTCTTTTAAGCATGATTTCTGCGCTTTAGAGAAGTCAAAAATAAATTTTTACGGGTAGAATTTTAATTTATAATGCCTATTGTTTTAAACAAGAATCTGAAATATTTTTAGAATTCCTTTACAGTTTTTCCTTATCTTCTCTGCTGCCCACATACTGTATATGGTCTTTGCCTAAGGTCTCGAGTCTGGGAAAGATTTGTTAAAATGATCTTTAGGAATGTTTGTTTCTTCTATAGAAGGACAAAGCCTCCTTAAATCATTCTGAGATACTTTAATAGCATCCAGAAGAATAAAACGGAATTTTATTATTATAATTTTTAGCATTTTGTAATTTATCAGCGCATATCAAGTTTTGGAAGAAAAAAAAAAAAGATATTTATCAGAGACGAATTCCTTTGAGAATATCGCTGGTATGATAACTGAAGTATTTGTTACGTAAGTTAGATTATAACAATTTTGTGATACTTTTTTTTTTTAACTTAATTTTTTCCTCTACTGTATAAATAAGTAAAATAGTAACGGATGGACGCATTAAAATTATTCCCTTCTTGACCCATTTTACTTTAAAAGCTCAAACAGGACAGTTAACCATGTCTGCGATAGCTTGACCCGGCTTCAAAAGTGTATCTGCTGTCAACAGGAAGGGGTTAGTCTACATGACGTCACGTTCAGTCATTTTCCTAATGTCTTCAACCGAGCATAACAATTACTTTCATTTTAAATTCGGATAAAAGAAAGGTCATCAACATCCATTAGTTACAAAACCGCACACCAGTATGGTTACATCCATTATAATAATAATAATGGTTTATTTATTCAGTAAAAATCCTCGTGTTACGGGGACCGTTAAGTGGAAATTTATAGGTCATAAAATGACACCGTACCCTTCCTGACATTATGTAAATCAATGATAACTATTATACCACAGATACGTTATTTAAATCAAGGACGAACGTCTAAATTTGGTGATCGAACGAGGCAAAATAAAAAAAAGAAAAAAAAATTAAGGTTATCGAAAAATTTCGTAACATCACACAAGCGTTACAGGGAGTTACGTGATCCACGTTTGATTCGAAATTTTGTATACTGCAAAATAGTTGAAAGAATATCTGAGAATGGTTCAGTTGACTCTTCATTTGAATAAACAGGAAGTAATCAATCTGCTCGTAATCTTTAATTCATCAGTAAATTTTTATCGTGTCGCTTTTGTATAAAATTTTACCATTACATGGTGGAGTTTATCGAAATTCTTAATCATAATGACCAGGTTATTTTTGAACTGAACTTTGTTTCTACGGTTAGCTGATATTTTTTTAAAATATTTTTTCCCTGTTTTGCTTCGATTGATTTAAAGAATTCGTTTCGGTAATTGAATACTGTTGCTTCTGTAAACAAATGCTGTGCAAGTAAATTAGTATTTTTAAGTTTTTGAAAATTCAATTAAACTGAATGATACAAGCGCAGGTCGTAGAAGAGATAATGTCATCTCAAATGAAAGAATTGATGATATAGCCGAGTTGACTGCACGCTTCCCACGCCTACAATTAAGGATGATGCGAAACATCATTTTATTATTTTCGGCAGAACTATTTAAAAGATACTAGACAATGGTTGAATAACCGACCTTGGCTCATTTCTAAAAATAAGGTGGTGCCTCAGTAGCCTCACACGTTCTGGCGAAAAAAAACAGAAGCTAAAACGCGAGCGATGTATCATTAGGTTGAACAAGTAAAGCTACTGGATCAATTTGAATTAACCAATGAAATGCAGCGATAATCATGTGATTTGCAGATCGCTTTCGTTATCCTGTCGGAGTGTGGCAGTCCGCAGACTTTTTTTTTTGCTGGCAAATTTAGAGACAATCGTTATTTAAATGTAGGAAAAAAAAGACATTTCCTGTATCTGCACTTTTTTCACCTCTTCTACCGGAAATGACCACATGGGAAGTGTTACGGACGTTTAATTCGGCATATCCTGAGCTGGAACTGGAAACCAGTTTCACACTTTTCTCCCGCCTCCTCCTCCTCGAATACTTTCGTTTCTACAGCACAGTGTTGTGCTTATAAATAAACTATACTCAAAGAATAATGATTAACATACAATATGCAACTGGAAATGGTTGATTGTTTCTTTTAATCAGTTATATAATCTAGTTACTTTATCATAATATTGATTCATTCCTTTTTTTTTCTAACAGAAATATCTCTCTAACGATAACGGCAAATGAATTAACAATGAGGTAAAGCAAATCTTGCCTCATTAACGATTACATTTTTATTGTTTTATAGATTAAAGTATTACCCTGAAATAAAAAGAAATGTCAGAAATCCTTAAATATGTAAATTATATGTATTTTAAGCGAAGTGAATAAATTTTAAAACAACTTTAGTAGATTTATTCCAAGGTCAGAAAAGAAACATGATATAGTATTGAAAGATAAAATGTGCATTTTTATTATAAGTGCCAATGTTACAATTGCTCTTTAGTCAGTGCACTATCTGACTAATGTTTAGAGAGATATATACTATATAGTATAAACTTTAGATAAGCTAACAATCTCCAACGGAAATTTGTGTGGATATTTCTCACTATAACATGTAAGTTTGTATCTATAATGCAGTTTTAAGCTAGTTAAAATATTAAGTTTTTCTGTTTTAAATGGAAATCTAGAACGATAATCAATCTTCTGTAGCTTATACTTAACTATAAACATCACTAAACAGACACTAAAACAAAAATAAAAACTTATTTTCAAAATAGCATAACAAATTGATGATAAAAGATTAAATATCCTAACATTAATTACAAATACACAGAATTATCAAATATAATTCAAGCATTCAAACATTAAAAGTATGTTTTTTAAATTAACTTAAAATTTATATAATTAAAATAACTTTGAAATTTATGATTGTTTTATTTAATTAAATCCAGTAAGGAACAGAGAGAATATCACATGTATTTTTATTTAATTATATTTTTATTGGACTTCTGTCCAATAAAAATATAACTAAATATAAATAAACTAAAATTCATTAGAATCTTGAAATTGTAGCTTTGTAACTTTAATTAAAGTACTGTATAACAATTCTTTTATCTTTTATTGAAAAGAAATTTTAAAATATGACATATATTATCAACAATCCTATTATATATATATATATAAGTGATGCCTCGGATCACGAACGTCACGGTTCACACAAATTGGTCTACGAACACCATTTGGCGAACAAATTTTGCTTCGCTTTATGAACGATGCTTCGGTTCACGAACGCACACGCATGGCGTGCATGGAGCGCACTTGACTTGCGGCGCACAAAACCCTGCTCACAGCTTCACCCCCAGCAGCAGTCCAATTTGCCCAGCTTGGAGCGTTAGACGGAGCAAGCGTGTCTAGCATAGCTAGGTGTTGGAGCGCTAAAGGTTAATGCTGAAATGAAAAAATTATCAAATACAGTGATACCTCGGATCACGAACGTCTCTGTTCATGAACAAATCGGTCTACGAACACCATTTACGAACAAATTTAGCTTCGCTTTATGAACCATACTTCGGTTCACGAACACACACGCATCGAGTGTATGGGGCGCACGTGACTCGCGACGTGCAAAACCCTGCACACAGCCTCGTCCTCAGTAGCAATCACGCGGCGCACAAAACCCTGCGCACAGCCTCGCCCCCAGCAGCAATCCGCTCGCGGCGCACAAAACCTTGCGCACAGCCTCGCCTCCAGAAGCAATCCAGTTGTCATATGGGTACAATAAAGTTCCAACAAGTGTTGATATTTTAGTTTTTCTTTATTTAACACATGGGTACAGTAGCGCACAGCCTCGCCCCCAGCAACAATCCAGTTCGCCCAGCTGACATGGGTACAGTAAAGTTCCCAACCATGTTGATATTTTAGTTTTTTTCTTTATTTAATTAAATTTATCCCTTATTGATATTTTAGTTTTTTTCTTTATTTAATTAAATTTATCCCTTATTACGGATATTTTAGTTTTTTTCTTTATTTAATTAAATTTATCCCTTATTATGACAGTTCGCCCAGCTCATATGGGTACAGTAAAGTTCCAACAAAATATGCAACAATCCAGTTCGCCCAGCTCACATGGTACAGTAAAGTTTCAACAAGTGCCAGCTCATATGGGTACAGTAATGTTCCAACAAGTATTGATATTTTAGGTCAGCTCGTATGGGTACAGTAAAGTTCCAACAAGTGTTGATATTTTAGTTCTTTTTCATTATTTAATTAAATTTATCCCTTATTATGGCTCCCAAAAAAATTTTTTTTCTTTAATTAAATTTATCCCTTATTATGGTTCCCAAAAAAGTTGTCTTTATTTAATTAAATTTATCCCTTATTATGGCTCCCAAAAAAGTTGTGTATTAAATTTATCCCTTATTATGGCTCCCAAAAAGTTAAGTGTGTTAATAAATTAAATTTATCCCTTGTTATGGCTCCCAAAAAGTTAAAAGTGTTAGTGGGTGGTGTTAAACATGCTTTCTTCTAATATTACTGTTATATTTATTTCCACTGGTGTTAAACATGCTTTCTTCTAATATTACTGTTATATTTATTTCCTCTCTTTATCCCTTATTATGGCTCCCAAAAAAGTTAGAAGTGTTAGTGAAGGTGATCCCTTATTAAGGCTCCCAAAAAAGTTAAAAGTATTAGTGAAGGTGGCACTCTTATTATGGCTCCCAAAAAAGTTAAAAGTGTTAGTGAAGGTGGTGAAAGTTCCAACAAGTGTTGATATTTTAGTTTTTTCTTTATTTAATAAAATTTATCCGTTGTTGGTATTTTAGTTTTTTTCTTTACTTAATTAAATTTATCCCTTATTACTCCCAAAAAAGTTAAAAGTGTTAGTGAAGGTGGTGTTAAACATGCTTTACTCTATTACTACTGTTATATATTTATTTCCTTTCTGTATTATTTCCACACATAAAGCCATAACAAGTGAAAGTAGTGTTAAACAAGCTTTCTTCTAATATTACTGTTATGTTTTCCTTTCTGTATTATTTCCACACACAAAGCCATAACATGTTAAAAATTCCTTTCTGTATTATTTCCATACAAAAAGCCATAACATGTTAAAAATTATATTTATTTCCTTTCTGTATTATTTCTACACAAAGCCATAACATTTTAAAATTATTTTCTAGGATATATTATTTACACACATAAAGCCATAACATGTTAAAATTTTTTCTAGGACAAAAACGTATTATTTGGATTTACATTAATTGCAATAGGAAAAATTGATTCTTCTTACGAACTTTTCGGATCACGAACAGGGTCAAGGAACGGATTGTGTTCGTGAACCGAGGTATCACTGTATCAGGTTCAAGGGAACGGATTGTGTTCGTGAACCGAGGTATCACTGTATATATATATATGGGATTGTTGATAATTTGTCATATTTTAATGCATGTGTATGTAGTGTGTGTATATATATATACTATATATAAAAGTCTAAAATGCACTTATTAATAGAACTGTATGATACTTAGAGATAAAATGATGATTCAGTTGAAATAAAAATCTCAACTAAAAAGCATCATTTTATATAAAAAGGTTTATCAAAATAGTAATTGACTAACTTTTTGATTTAATCATAATTAAATCAAAAATTTAATTATTATTATGATCAGTTTTATTAATCATGATTAAAACTATGTTGAATTTAGAAGATTCTCTTTCTCATTTTCTCCTTAGGTCCATTAGGATAAAAAAAATTTACCAAGTGGACCACCCCAATAATAAATCCCATGAAACAAATCTAATACATATACATGTATATTGAAAATCAAAATAAAAATGTTAACTTAAAACTTTTGTATTATAATTAATAAAAGATCTAAGAGCAAAGGCATTATTTGACTTGTGACTTGATGATCTAAATCAGAGGTGTCCAACCTTTTAGCTTCCTTGGGCCACATTTGAAGAATAAAAATTGCCTCGGGCCGCACATAAAATATATTAATTCTAACAATAGTTATTAAGCAAAAATGTTAGTAAATAATGTGCAATATATGATATCAACCATAAAAAATAAGCAAAAATGTCGAATATAATAATCTTTGACTTCTTTTCCTTTAGAAACTTTTAAAAATCATTGAGCAAGTCAAGAAGTTTTAATCACTGAAATAAGAAATATTTTAGAAAATAGAAATAGGAAATGTAGTTAGGCATTTAAATAATAAAAAATTCATTAACTTCATTATTTTTTTATATATATTTAGTAAATAATGAAATTTCTTTTTGTTTACTAGTGGAATATTTGATTATTTTACAGAGAATTTCAAAAAATAAAAATAAGTACATAAAAATCTCAATGTTTTAAGGCAATTTATGATTATATTGGGCCACGGGTTGGACAGCCCTGTTCTAGAACATAATTCTTATAAAAATATGTATTTAAATTTTATAAGCATTATGTTCTAGTACAACGGTTCTTAAACTGTGGTCCGCGGACCCCTAGGGGTCCGCGTAGCCATTACCGGGGATCTGCAAAATTATAAAAAATGGTTGCAAACAGTTCAAGAAGACGATGAAAAGGAAAGAAGTGCGAAGCAATAAAAAATATATTTTTAAGGCAATAAATAAAACATAAACCTATTATTATTATGTTCTGTGATTTTTATATAATTTTTGTGATTTTTATGTGCAAGACCATTTATTAAAATAACCAGCGATATGTTTTTGTCAATATTTATTATAACATAGTGCCTATGAGATTATTGAGCCAGATATTAAGTCTCAAAAATGACGTAAAATGCCTAGGGTTGGGATGGGGTCCACAAAAAAAATGTTGTTCAAGAGGGGGTCCTTGGACCACACAAGTTTAAGTACCGCTGTTCTAGAGCATAGTAATTCTTAGCCTGTATTTTAAAGTTTTCTTTTTTGTTAAGTTTATAGCTGAAGATGGTTGATTTAATTAAAAATATTGCTTATTGAATAAAAAAGGTTTAATTTTTAAGTTTCTGCTTTGTAGTACTGAATGATTTGATATTTGGTTTTCATTTTTAATTACGTTTTAAGAAATGAATTTCACATTTTTTGAATATATATTTAGCATGGTCATTATTTACTAACTACTCATAATGCTATTATTCTCAACTATTCCATTCAATTTATTTGAATTAGAATAATATGAAATTGCCTATTATTTGGCAGAATACATGCAATGAATCTCTGATTCCCTTATGATTATTATGATTATAACTAAAAGATAAAATATAGTAGGTATTTTCTTTACTTTCCTTTGCATTTTTTTTAAATCATTATGATCATTTTTTTAATAAAAATTTCCAAGATAAATATTAGTAATTTTGTATGACAATTTTATAATATGAACAACTATAATTTTATTACATTGTCTAGAAAAATTAAGAGCTGAATATTTTAACAAATGCAACAGATATTATTACAGAAATAAATGTTAGTAGTATTAACTATCTTATTTTATCTTAAAGCATCACTTACATATTTTAGATTCAAATTTTAAATCATTTTTAAATAGTAATAATTTTATTGCATTTATTATTATTTAAGATTATTCAAAACTCTTTTATTTTTTTTAGATGTTATCACCAGAAATGGAACATCCTTCTGATTATATCAGTTCTCATGAATATAGAGATAACAGGGATAGAAGGGAATTACCTCCAATTGGAGATCGGAGAAAGGATCTACATGATCACTATTCCCACCATGATAATCATCGTGATCTCAGGGATAGAGAAAGAGATATGGTGTATGAAATGGAACGAGAACAAGAGAGAGAGCATGAACGTTATCATGATGATTTTGATCCTTTAGATGGAATGCTATTACGAGAAAAAGAACGGGATTTTTGTCATGGAGAAATAAGAGAAATGTGTGATTTACGTGATCATGAACATCGTCACCATTCTCATCACCATCATCATGAGAGAGATTATCATTCACCACATAGGGGGCAAAAATATGGACATTCTATGAATGCTATTTAAATAGCAAGACTTTGTTGTGTTATAAAAACATGGATTGTTCTGCATTTTCCCAGTTTGCTTTTGTTCATTGGGACAAATAGAGTCCCTCTTACAGTATATTTCTTCTTTCTCTAGTTGGTTAATAATAAGCAAAACTGGCAGATCAGTTTAAGCCAGATTATCCATCCTTAAATATACTGATACAGAAGACTCAGTCACAATATGCCAAAACTTCTGGGTCCACTACCAAAGTCTCACTTTGTACCTTCTTTAAAAATGATACGGCATCGTGATTTTGCATATTTCTTATTATTGAGCACAAATAAATCTATTATTTAAATAAGAAATTCAAAGAAATGTGTGATTATCCTGGGCAGAGATGTTCACACATTCAAGAAAGTGTGATTTAATTTAATAGTGGTAATTAGTGTATCATAAAATTTCAATATAACAGAAAATTATAAAAATTGCCTCCAATATAATTGGATGTAATGAACCAGCTCAAAGATATGTAAAGAAGTTAGTCAAGAATAATTTTTGGACCACTCAAAATATTTGACCTCAGCTTAGCCAACTTTTGTCTTGTGAATATTTTTAACACGTAAAATTTTCAAAACTGATACTAAATGATTTATGTACAAAGATGTATTAGTCAATATTTCACACCTGCTGTATATTTGCAAAATGCCTATTCTGTGAAAAAGATAGTATTGATTATTATATATTTAAAGGAAAGCATTTCTTTAAAAAGTGCAAATTTGAACAGGAAGAGGTAACTAAAGATTTTTTTATAATTCAAGAATTATTGTAGATAGAAAGTTCATTGTAAATGTTTCACAAATATCAGGTTTTGTGGTTGGGAGATAGTTTTTATTCATTGAGCTATTTTACAGTATGGAAGTTTAATAATTTTAATCATACTAAAATTCTAAAATGATGAAATTAGTACTATAGGAATGACTGTAAATTTAAAAGTATTTCAGAAACTGGAATGAAAGTTATAGATTAACAGGGAATTCCACCATTCAGATATTGTTTAGTTAATGTTTTAGCAGAGAAATTTTAAATTAATTTTCATGTTTAAACATACAATATTATTAATACAAATATTAGTAAATAGAAAATTTAAATAACAATCAAGGACGCACAGTAATTTGATGTCATTACATGTGAATTTCTCTGCTTTTTAATTTTTATTATTATTATAGTTTATACTAATTAATTTTAAAACGAATAGATAAATTCCTGCAGATAAGTTGTAGAGTTGCAGATTTAGACCTGCAAATGTGTGTGCCTTTTTCCCTAAGGCCAAGGCATTGCAAACTGTTGGGTTATTAGAATTGAAAATCCAACGAAAAGTGGAACCAAAGTGTATACATATGTATATAATTGTACAGTTAATGATAATATGGCAGTAGATGAATGTTAATGGTATATTAATAGTAGTTTTTGAAGTACAATATTTAATTGTATTTTACATTGGTTAAACTTTTCACACAAAACATCTCATTTTCTCTCAACACTGCCAGCAGTTATGTGATAAGCTGGGTTCCCTAACAGTTTGTATTAACCATTAAATTTTGCGCCAAGTTTTATTGCCTTGGTCTGAGGGCTAGGATATGGATATGGACATCATTATCATAGGTCTGTTTGAAAATTCAGGCTATATAGTATTGAAAAAATAGATATGTTCCAATGAATCTAGTCAAATTAAGTCATTTTTCAAATACCAATTATTACAATAATTAAATTAAATATTGTGATGAATTGGAGTATGAAGTGAAATAATTGTTGTATTTTTGAAAGAATGGGATTATTGTGAAATGCATGTATATATTGTTGTTCTAATGGAAAAATCACTGTGTTAAATGATTGTTTGAATAATAAGGAAATTGCAGAAAGTACATCAGAATTGAATTTTTCAAAAATCATACTGCAACTTCATGCTAATGTATAGTTAATCTTTTCAAAATTGAAAAATTTCACTTTTATATTAATTATTTCCTTGTTATTTAAACATCATTATTTGTTTTAATGGCTTTTCTGTTACAGCAACAATATCATCATTTTGAGCTTTAATCATGCTGCCTTAATGTGCTGTATGAAATGCTCATATCTTACAGTATTGATAATTTCTATAAAAGAAAATGATAAATAGAATAGGCATGGAGAAAATGCTCCATTAATGAGATAGAAATGGTAAGGTTTTGTTATATAATATTTGCTTGTGTTTAAATATTGTGAACTGTTTTAAAAATTAATTTTTTATTATTGATTTTTATAAAGCTGAAAACATTTTTAGTGCTAAGTATTGAGAGGAAATTTTTTAAGAGTAAAAAATCCTTTGTGATCTTTAAATATTCAACTTTCTATTATAATATTTTGATTTAGCATTGTTTTTATTTGAAAGATATGATTCATTGGTATATATTATCAATATAATTAGAAAAAATTTCCAGAATTTCATCTGTGTATGGTAATAAAATTTTCACTCAGTGAGAACATTTTCTAAATGCTGCTCAAATCCATTGAAATTAATCGGTTATAATCAGAATATGGAAGTATTGGTTTGATTTCCTCAGAAGATAAACTTTTTGCTGTTTATCAGTGTTTCATAATTTTCCTATGATCATTGAATACTACAGAAAATATACTCACTTTATTCTTTGTGATTTTGTATTAACATCATAATGAGCCATTTATTCTCAGAACAAACATCCATTATTCTTCCTGAAGCTTTGACAATAAATATTTATCCAATTCACAAGGATCTAGTCAGTTATATACTGTAAATAAACTCATTTATCAAGTACAGTACATATTTGGCTATGCATTGCCTGTTGTTAATTCTGTAAAATTTGATCAATATGCACAAACATATTAATTAGTCAAATTAATGATCGGTCTCTGATGATTATATTTTGCAAAAAAACAATGGATTGACAAAGATGTATATTACTGACTGTGCATACAGTGCCTTGGTTTGTTCTATGGTTAAGATTGATGAAAACTGACTGTACAAATTCGTAATATAATAATATTGTTCCTACAATTTAAACAATGTGTCAAAATCTAGTTAGACTAGCATATTACAGTTTAAATACATTTGAGTCTTCTGTTTTGTTTTCCATTGCTATAAATAACAATGAGTTTCCAATTATCAATCTGAATGGTGTGATTAAATTTAAGAAAATCTAATCAAATATTGCACGTATGTTCTTGCACACTGAGGCCTTACCATGGAGCATTTTCTCTTACAAATTTTGCAGATTACTTTCTCTGCAAAAAAAAAAGAAAAAAATATAAATATATATATATATATAAATAACTGATGACAGCTTTCACTCCCGCATGCTTATTGCAAGCATACTTTATAAAACTCTGGCCAATCCGTGTGCTTCACTGTATTTTGTGCATGATGCCTTTTTACAAATTGCTGCATAACTGAAAAGTCAGTTACCTCACTATATTCCCATAGATAGAAGTTTGTAAATAAAGGATTTTTAAGATTCATCCTCTTAATGTGTGTGTATGTGTGTTCCCTCATTTTTCAAGTGATTTTTTTTTTTTTTATTAAATTGATTTTAAAATTTTAACATTGAATTTATGTAAGATTTCTGTTTATTCATATATTTGAAATAAATATGTTAATTTGTGAATTAGCAGCAATCTGGAAAAAAAAAAAAATTGATATTAGAAAGAGGACATTAGTAATGTTTAACTTTTGAATAAAAGGAAACTTATTTCTAATTGTACTATTTATTATTCAAAGTTTGTCCTTTATAAGTTAAAGATAATGTTTCTATATTTAAATACAAAAATTAATTATCAGATTTAATAGAATGCTGTTTTATTTTCCATTCAAATTGAAATTTAATCCTGAAAATTTAATTTTCTCCTATGTTCGTCAATATAACATGCTTAAAAATAGTATTGTATAATAAATTTCTACCTTTAAAGTAGTATCTACATACGGTACTCAGCCGTAATAAAAATATAGATTATAATTAGTTCGGGTAATTTATTTTGCAAGATTGGGGAAAAAAATAGTTTTCGAATTGCGGAATAATTTTAAATTATCGCCATAGGACCGATCGAAAGATCACGACGAGTATGGAAAACCTTTTCAAAAGGACCGCAATTCTGATTCAGACTTTGAGAAAATGAATGATGAAACTAAAGTTCTTCCCATACGTAGTACTATCGATGCGTAGTACGTAAACCAGTGCGCGCCGCCATTTTACGCAATTGATGAGGCGAATCTTTAATTCTCTAATGTTAATTTTTTCCAAAAGATGAAATTAAAGATTAATCCTCCCCGACTGATGATTAAAATACGAATCGACAATTCCGTTGTGTTAAATATTAATTTCAAAAATTTTGCTCTCAAGACAACTTTTAAAAATGGCGGCGCCACCAGTTTAGATATGTATGATGAAGTATTTTAATTTCATCATTCATTTTTTCGATGCCTGCACTAGATAGAAGTGCAGACATTTTGGAAAATTTTCCCTACTCGTCATCTTTCGATCTGTCCTATTTTCGTTCCTATAGAACAGGGATGCACAAACTTGGTAAGACCAAAGGCCGCATAGATTCACTGTGACTTATCAGACATTACTCTACAATAATTTTTTCTTGGTGTTGGGATTTTTTTTTCCGTCAGTGTAGATATACACAGCTTAGTAGCGCTTTAATCAAATAATCGCTACATCCGGAAACATAAAAGAATGTAAGCGAAAACAATACATAAATTGTAAATTAGCGCTAAGTTTTAGAGTTCCAGCTAACGAACGCCGACGCCCTGCGTTAAATAGGTTTAACTCTTCTGCGTTAAAATCGAGGTTATTGGGGATTGATGTTTGAATTTTAGAGGTTTTTCTTCAGGGTGAGTTGGGGCCCCACGAAACTCGGGGCCCCCTACGTCGCGGGGTCTGCTGACCGTCAGCTACGCCACTGTATGGAATCCGTGTTTAAAACCGAATCCTCCAGGGTGGTAAGCCAAAGCTTTACCACGCGGCCATCCAGCCGCTCCAGGGTGGTAAGCCAAAGCTTTACCACGCGGCCATCCGGCCGACGACTACATTTGATTACAAACAACTTCCTTTATTAGAGAGAGAGAGAGAGAGTTTACATTGGTAACAATGTTCTCGCTGCTCAGCAGGAATCCGTGAATATCGATTTTGTGGTTACAAATAATATCCACAAATCGATATTCAATACAATACAGTCAATTCTTGTTATTCCCGAATACGGATTCCGCGAATGAGAATTGACTGTATTTTAAATCATCGATAACACAATAAATTGATATAAATTTTAATTACCTTTATTAAATTGCAAAAATAAGATAACAAATAAATATTATACAAATAGTGAAAAAAACTCTGTTTGAATATTCGTTTATACTTCAAAGTTCTTTAGCAAATGGAAATATGCAGTAATGTCCTGAACGATAAATAACAGCTTAAACAAAATCGTGTTACAATTCTGATTGATAGATAATTGGGTATTATTCTCAATATTTTGTTGAAATCTTCTACTTAAGAAAAACTACATTTATTGAATATGTAAATTTGACAGTAACACCTTACAATGTCACATTGCCATTTCTTTTAATTAATAATTAAATTTTTTATAAAATAAATCATTCAGATACTCCAAGTATTCTAACTGCCTTTAAATATTTTATTCTGAATGAAATGACGTATTATTTCTTTTTTCAAAAAATCTAAATGTTGATTGTCTCATCTGAGAGAGATAGAGATATCACTCTGCAGAAAGACAATTCCTTTTTTTTAAAAAATGTAAGACATTTCTACCTTCACTATTGCCTGATTTCTTCTTTATTAAATTGTTTTAAATTTGTTTACCGATTTTAAATTGGATATCAGGTATTGATTTGCTATAGTAGACGGTGTTGGCTTACTATCTCAAGCGTGTCTCACTTTCGCTTAGACGTTAAATTTTGACAGTATGTTTGTTTAAATCTTTTGATATAAATAAAAAAAAGGAAGAAAAGAGAGAGAATTTTTAAGATACAAAACGTTGTTTCTGACTAAATAATCTCTTTAAAAGTATTTCAACATCGATTTAGAACAAGGAAGTTGAATCTCTAGCGCAAGGATACACAGACCGCAGTCCTCGTTGATTGTTGGCGGCCTACCTCATAATTTGTTATTTTAACAATTCACGCAATAAACGAAATGTTATTTGTAATTTTGAACAACGCATTTCAAATAATATTTTTCTGATGTCAAATTACTTTTCAACGCTCCGATAATAATGTTTTTAAACAATAAGAAAAAAATAATAATCGTATTTCTAATAATTAATATTTTTTTAAATAATATCGAACAAAAAAAAAAAAAAAAAAAAATTTAAATCAACGCAATAGTACGCATCCAATTAAAAATTCTTTGTTCACTTTTGATTACGTTTCTTTGTAAAATATAATTAATAAACATAATATTATATATAACAGGGATGCACAAACTTGGTAAGACCAACGGCCGATCAACGAAGCATTATTTGTAGTTTTGAACAATGCATTTTCAAATAATATTTTTCTGATATAAAATTATTTTTACAGTGGTTCGATAATAATGCTTTTAAACAATAAAGAAAAAATAGTCATATTTATAATAACAAACATTTTTTTATTTTTACTGTATTTGTGTGTGTGAAATAGGTAATTTAAAAAATTGTACATGCGCACACAATAGCACTGCCGCAAACTAATGAAAATCTAGAATGAATTTTGCATCTGGCTACAGCAAATGTCGAACTTATGTTAAAAAAATTGGTAAATCAATGCAATACCAGGCATCCAATTAAAAATTCTCTATTTACTTTTGATTATGCTGCTTTGTAACATGTAATTAATAAACACGATATGATATATAACTTTCTTAGATTTTTGATGGCTCTTCTATAAGCCAGAGTGAATCTATGCGGCCCTTGGTCTTAAAAATCTGTGATCTCTGGTCTAGAGAGACGAGTTTTTTAAGAACAGCATAGACCTTCTGTTTCGTGGAACTGCATCTTCGACGTGACAGCTAATCCCATTAGAAATGTGGATAGCCGATTGTGAGCATTAGAATACCCATCGATTAGTTCCGTTGGTTGGATAGCAACGGTAAACGCCCTTCACAGAGCCCCATCTGTTGATTATGAGCTGTTATTAGTACAATACAATTTTTATTAAGTAATACTTATAATTTTCTTGTAAATATTAATTAATAAGAATTGTATCGAAAAATGGGGATGTGAATGATTTATAGGTATTTTGAAAAAAAGTAATGTTAAAATTTGAAGGGGAGGACTAATACGATGTCACTCGGATTTTGTTTTCGCACTGGGACTCCACAGTCAACCAGTTTACCTCATCGAAACAGATTCGCTTTCAATGCAAAAGAAAAAATTTCTATTTTTAGAAAAATAAGTATGATTGTTCTTTGTAATGCTGATCATATAAATTTGTCAGTATACTAACGAAAATAAATAATTAATATAATTATTCATAAATTCCTAGTTCTGCAAAAAGATTCCAATCATATCCTTCACGAATGTTGTGAGACTGGTATATATCAAGAGACCCGGTCGGGTCTCTCGCTAATTTCAGCGAGAGAAACGACAGCGTGTCTCTATACAGGAATGATGATAGTTCCGTGCCACCTATATTGTTTTTTTACGGTAAACTTGAACTTTAAAATTAAACTTTCATATTATTCAAAATAACAATTTTCTTGTCTTTCACCAGAGTGTAAAACATACGCGCTTACTTGCGTAATAAAAGAGTAATCATTATATTCTTTGACGGATTTGAAAGATCATAGCCAAACGCAAAATTGATTCTAAATTTTCATTAGTTCAGCAGCAAAGCTGCTTTGTGCAATGTACAATTTTTATGCATGTACAATTTTTTGAATTACCTATTTCACACACACACAAATACAGTAAAAATAAAAAAAATGTTTATTATTATAAATATGATTATTTTTTCTTTATTGTTTAAAAGCATTATTATCGAACCACTGTAAAAATAATTTTATATCAGAAAAATATTATTTGAAAATGCATTGTTCAAAACTACAAATAATGCTTCGTTGATTGTGTGACTTGTTAAAATAACACATAGTTGATTCATCCAAGATCCCAAATCGCCCGATTTTTCTTTAATGAAATCCAGATCCATAATTGTTAATCGCCATTATTCTTGGCTTTGACCAACTACTGTTAGGCTCTGAACAATCTGAAGTGGTTTCCGCCATATGCAGGCCTTATGAGATTGATAGATTGATACAAAATACTTATTTTCCATCTAATTCAGATATTAATAATAATATGCATCATTATTGAAAATGGAATAAGGATTATAAATAAATTGGCATGTTATTTTTTCATATCAATATGTTATCATGCTATAATTCTTCATATACTATATTATGAAACATAATAGCAAACAGGAGGCTTAAATGGAAAATTGCATTACACGCAAAATGCAGTTTTTCATGTAAGCTTAATGTCTTAATCAGCATCATTTACTGATAGATCTGAGTTTTATGTCTCTCTCCATCTTTGTCGGATACTAAATTACGGTGTTAGATTCAAGTTCACGCTACCACGATGTGGGCCGAATGGCTGTTTGATAAAGCTATAGTTTACCACCCTGGAGAATCCGGATCCCACACCTCCAGTTTTTCAGGAGAGGTGCGGGCCCGGCCCGACCCGTTGAACCCCGTCTTTCAACCATCATAAGTGTTGGCCAGCCTCTGATGGGCTTTACAAGTGAACGCCGCCAGATACAGTATTATATCCCTTGTGCGATATGGCGGTTAACCTACCTAACCTAACCTAGCTACCACAATATTCGGCGTGAAAAGTACTACAATTTCATCCTGATCGGTTCGTTGAACTCCATCATGAGCGTGCATGTGATGGACACTGAAATTCACTGCCGATTTGTAACTGATTGGAAGGTGATGTAAAACTTAGTATCTAGAATTGCTGAAATTCGGGTATTTTCAAAAACTCGAACTGACAAAGTTGATACTAAGGGAAAACTCGAATATCCGAGCTTTTCTGATTTATTATTTATTTGCGCTTGAAAGTCCACTAATCACTGGTTAATTATGGCCATAATGAATACTTTGCGCTTTATTTTTGTTTCGTGATAAATGGTCCATAAAGTATCTGGGTGAAACAGTTACCAAACATAATGTTCGTAAAAAGTAAATTGATTGTATGTAATAGATACTTTGTAGAAAACAAAAGTTTAGCATATAATAACCAAAAACTATAAAAGGTTAAAACTTTTTAATTGATAGTCATAACAATAACAAGTAGCAACATTAATTCCATTAAAAAACAAATATAAAAAGTTAATTCTTAAAATGATGTAAAAGCTCATAAATTATATAAAAAAAAAATTATTCCTAAAACTTACTATCTGATAAAAAATAATTATTTCCAAAACTTTTTTGAAGTGATCAAAAACAATGGTTAAAAAGTCGTAAATGTTCGGTAGTAAAATAATTGCAGTGATAACGCGTTGGCGTGCTACGCAGGAGGAACGGGTGCGGCAAATCTGAAAAGTTTTTTCGGGATGGTGGGCCCTGCCCGGCGATCCCCGTCCTTCACCATCCGCCCCCTCCACGGGTATAGGTACAGCCCATGATTGGAACTGGCCCGCTCCTTAGTAATCTCCCTGATTGGAGAGGGGCGTAATAATACAAAAAATAATAATAATAATGACACGCTACTAAAATGTTTTTCATAAAATAAGTTCACACTTACGAACATTGTAAATCAGTCTTCACTTTTCAATAATTGGCAAATAGTCAAATCATCAGTATCCTAAACAGAATCTCTCATAGAGATTATTTAGGATTATTTTGTTTTTCCGGTTTTTTTTTTTTTTATATAAAAGCTTAATTGCAAATATTGGAAAAATGATTTGATGTTGACTCGTACTTTGCAACAGATCTGATTGTCCACGTCTGTCGTTAAAATCATAACAACAGTACTTAATTTTATAAAAAAAATAAAACAGTAAAAATTTCGTAATCTTTATTTCGACACTTGTGTTTCACGGAACAATTTTCTATTGCTCAATAATGTTTATCAGTATAAAAAGTCTCTTAAAGAATAAATTTAAGAAGACAAGAAACTGCAAGCTCGAGTTTTTGGATCGAGTGGCAACTGTACTAGTCTCTAACAAGATCAGCTAAATGACTGTGTTGAAATGTGTTGGACTTCCATCATTGAAGATCCGGAACCTGTTCGTACCTATTGATTTTTCAAGAAGGATCGGATTCAGCCCATTGAATTCTGTTCTTCTGACGAGATGTAGGCATTCTGTGATGGTACTTGAATTCCTTTGTCGGCCGGATTAGCCGCATGGAAACGTTTTCTACCCTGGAGTACCTAAGGGTTCGATTTTTAAGTTCCATCCCTTGGAATATTATTGAATTCCTTTGTCGGCCGGATTAGCCGCATGGAAACGTTTTCTACCCTGGAGTACCTGAGGGTTCGATTTTTGAGTTCCATCCCTTGGAATATATTCGTGGGGTCTGAACCTTGCCCCTTGATCTCCATCCTCCACAATCTTGCTGATCCCTTCGCAGAGATGGACTGCCTACGGCAGACTTTCATCCGCCAATTAGTACTTTACTAAATGGAAAGTGACGTCATCTATGGACTGCCTACGGCAGACTTTCATCCGCCAATTAGTACTTTACTAAATGGAAAGTGATGTCATCTCATGTGGTCCGGGCCCGGCCCGTCGATTCCGGTCTGACCCCTCTGCAGGCGTGGGAAGCCTGTGGAAGGGCTTGTTTCGCTCCGCCACATAGTATTCTACCAGAATGGAATATGGCGTCATCTGTTAACAAAAAAGTATTGGCACTTGAATTCCCAGCCGCATAAAATCCCGGAGTTAAATTCAATAGAAAAATAAATAACCTTTTACATCAGCCAGATGATCTCATGAGAGTTTGCTAGACCTTCATTTGAAGGTCTGGATATTTATTTAATTATCGAATTACAAGAGTACAAAGTATAAAAAAAAACAAATGCTGTATTATAAATTAAAAATACATATTAAATAATTTAACTGCTATAACAAGAAAAGAATCAGAATCGAATTTAAATACAGTGATAAAGAACAATAATAATAATAAATTTATAGTAAAATAATAGACTAAGTTTTAATTTAATCTAAAAGATTACATATAAAAACGTTTCCACTTATTATAATATGGTGGCCAGCCTGTGATTGGCCCTAAAAGTGGCCTCCTCCAGATAAAGTATATCCCATGAGTGATGTGGCGGCTTAACTTAAATCTATAATCTCGAAAAAATTTCAAAAAAAATAATCTGTCAAATAAAGAACAAATATTAAAATTATATAACAAAATTTCATCCTCCATATCCATTTTACAGAGGAAGCCCGTTGATTCCTCATTTGTCGTCTATTGGTCGATTCTTTTACAAAATGGGTGGCTGTTAACGAGCTTTGGAATATCTCTCCGCTTATAAGGTGCAGTGAAGAATTATTTATTTTATAAATAATAATTAATACGGTTGACCATACCATAGGCCCTAATGGATGGGGTTCCATAAGCCAGGGGCTAGATTCACAAAGAGAGTTATTATTTACGACGTCGTTAAGTATAACATCTTAACGATTTATCGTAAATGCTATTGTCCGTCCACGAAAGCCGCTCCTAACTCAGGTGGATGAGTCCAAACGCGAAAGGGAGAGTCGCAATCGGTATAATGACGGGTGGGAATGGTTTCGATTTACTTTTCTTTGCATATTTCTGTTATTTGTCATCTTAGTGTTTTCGCTTACCTTTTTCTATTTAAGATGGCTAGCACAAGTCGCAACAAAGCCTTTCGAAGTGGGACGAAAAAATTTTACACAATATAATTAAATTTTGTGATAGAGAAACAGAAAGCGGCGATGTTTTAATTCCTGTTTCTTCACAAAACAAGCAAGTCAGATATGTGATGTATCGTTGACGACAATAAAAAAGATTCGTCGAGAGTCAGCAGCGGGAGCTGAATCTAGTTTTTTCTCTCCGATAAAGGGGAGAAAGGTGGACATTCTGCAGACAATTGGAATAGATGATTTCGATCGTGATGTTATTAGGCGTACGGTGCAAGAATTTTACACCCGCGAAAAGAAAGTTCCTTCATTAAACAAATTTATTGCCAGTTTTAAAGGAAAAAATCAACTTCACTTGGAAAAAGGAAATATTAAGACAGATTTTACATAAAATAGAATTTAAATGGAAACGAAGCCAAAATAAAAGGAAAATTCTAACTGAAAGGAGTGATATCATTTTAATGAGAAGGCAATTTCTAAGGAATATAAAAAGGTATCGAGAGGAAAAAGACCTGTTGTTTATATTGACGAAACGTGGGTCGGTAGGAATTTGGCATTTGGTAAATGCTGGCAATCGAGTGACACGAATGGAGTTTTTCGAAGTGAAAACGCTTCGCGTCGAATTAGGGTTTTGTGCGCAGGTGGATTTATGGGATTTCTACCAAATGCTAAACTTACATACAAAGCAAATACGACTACAGGTGATTAACACGGACAAATGAACTTTACTATTTACGAGAAATGGGCGAAAGAAAAACTTTCGCCCATTTCTTTAACTGTTTAACTGAAAATGTTGCTGTTGTTATTGATAATGCTCCGTATCATTCAGTCCAGTTAAACAAGCCACCAAATTCAAGCAATATCAAGAGAACTATTCTGGATTGGCTTTCTATGAATGCTATTCAACATTCATCTGATTTGCTGAAGGTTGAACTTTTAGAGCTAGTCAAATTACACGCTCCTAAAGTAAAAACCTATCGATTTGATTGTATGCTAGCAGAACATGGATTCACAACACTGCGATATAAATGCCAATTGAATATGTGTGGGCCGAATTAAAAATATACGTACGCAATATTAATCCCACTTGTGATATCATTATGACAAAACTTTTTCAAACATCCGAAGATGCTATCAGTAGCATATCTATTGAAAACTGGCCTAAATATTGCGAGCATGTAATTAAAATAGAAGTAGCTTACTGGGATAAAGACGCAATTATAGAAGTGTGTGAACTACTATGTATTTCATTGACTGACAGTGATTCAACAACTGATTCAGAGTGTGATGAGAACTGTTATTAATTAAAGATAAAATATTTACTAAAAAATACTGTATATTGTTATTTTTTTATTCCAGGTGTATATAATGATTATATTTTATTAGATAAAAATTATTGAATTAATATTATATTAAGTTCTGTTAAATATACTATTTCCAACGTCGAAACTAATCATTTAGCATTCGACATTACAATAAACTTCCATTCAACTTCAGTTATCTTGCGTTTGAAAACATCCATGTGCGAAGCTGTCATCCCTATTTTGTCACTGGACTCGTTCAGTTAGCGCACGCGTACTTGCGTCGATGGTCGCGGCTGAGCTGGACGGACAGTACTTAACAATTAGGGACGAAATTTTTGTCGTCTTGTTTCGAGTGTGTGGAAATGACGTCAACGTTTTCATAAATATAACCAATAAGAAAGTAAGTGACGTCTGTCGTCTGAGTGAAAATGGAGAACAAGAAGGAAAAAGAACAAGTTTTTACTTCAGCAGAATAAATGCTTTTATTTTTATAAATAATTTTAATACATTTTGGCTTTGAAAGAAACGAGCTGATGTATATTCTAAAAGTTAAATTAATTTATCTTTCTAATATATTAGTCTAATTACGCATATATTTTTATAATAATGATTTATCTTGTTTAATAGGCAATTGTTTAATTGGCGCAAATCTTTTAGTAGAAAATTGATGTATTTTTTTTAATATTCTACATAATGCATTGCAAACATTTGTAATAATTCTTGATATCGTAGGCTGGCTAATATGAACAGCATCTCTTATAACAGACTGAAAACTACCATAACTAAAAAAATCTCGGTGCACATATTTATGTTTTCACATTTATGGCATACGAACGCTTTGTTTTTCTCTGTATATAAGGTGAAAGTTCTATTAATTCAAAAATCGCATCTTTAGATAATCTATAGAAACGAATAAGTTCGGTAAAATATCATTAACACTGAGTTGAGGTAATCGATATATTCGATAATAAATCTGTCTCTTCATCAACTAAGAGAGAAAAATACTCTTCCGCCATCTTAAAATTGATGATGACGACACGGTCGTGGCGTCCTTATCCAACGATGCCGATTAATATCGTTACTGAGTGCGACAAGTTTTGTGAATACGGATAACCGTCGTTTCGAGTCATAACGACGATATTTCATCGTTAGTTCAATAACGACGCTTTTGTAATTCTGGGCCTAAACCCAGAATCCGCCTGAAAAAATTCTTGGAAGTATGGAAGCATGCTGCCACATTTGGAACACAAATTGGTTTATATTAACAATGAAATTTGAAGTTTTTACATAGTATGTATTACATACTATGTAAAAACTTAGACTATAGGCCCTAAAAGTTAATTCTTTTAAAATGTATTACATTTTAAAAGAATTAACTTTAG
Source organism: Olivierus martensii (assembly GCA_000484575.1). NCBI lineage: Eukaryota > Metazoa > Arthropoda > Arachnida > Scorpiones > Buthidae > Olivierus > Olivierus martensii. Next base: position 28,240 of record AYEL01058885.1, on the reverse strand, counting down.
AGCCTACAGACTGTATACGGTATTGAGTTTTACTTTTAAAAGAACGTCATATGATTTCAGCATTTAAACCAATTATAACGAACATGAAAATATTGCTTAATTCTATTAATTAATGAGCTGTTTATTGGTAATTAATAGAAAGACAATACTTTTAGCTTACTTTTTTGAAAGTGAAACTTATGAGATCACTGAGTGCTGCACTAATAACTTTTGAATTAACGAATGAGTTTTCACGAAACTTGTAATATTCTACATGAAAATTAGCCTAGATGTCACATCATTTAGGCAGAAGCTTCAACTGTTCAAAATGGCAGACGTTCACTATTTTAATATATCTTTACGAAATCTATCAGCATATTTATGCCGTATTGATGATGGTTTAGATGACACACAGACGTTCACTATTTTAATATATCTTTACGAAATCTATCAGCATATTTATGCCGTATTGAAGATGGTTTGGATACCAAACTCAATGTATTCTCCAAAAATGGTTTTTCAGTAATAACTTTTTAAACTATTTAATGGAAATACTGTTTGTCATGATTACTTAAAGCTATGATGTACTTCTAATACCATTTTTAATTAATTAAAAACAGGCTCTAATAAATTGCTTATCACACGAATTTTAGTAAATCAAAATTACGAATCAAACTAAATTCTAAATCAGATTTCAATTAGTATAAATTTTATTTCAGCTTATTTATGTAAGTATCATAATTCGTTAAAGATTCCTATTAAAAATTATTGTGTGTTTGGACTCTCAAAACAACTCATTTTAATCCAAGAAACAGTTTATTTTGCATTTTTTTAAAATTGCCAAAACATCAAATAAACACAAAATAAATAAATAAAACTAAAACGCAACGTTTAAAATTTAATAACGTTGTCTATTAAGAAAAAAATAAAAACTTCCGTCAGTGATTTTGGTAGGAAATGCTGATGAACTCTTTATCAGAACTTGAGAAGAAAAACAAGAAATGAGAAAGATACGTACAAAGTAAACAAATAATTCTGTAGATTCACACTAATTTATTTTAAATAATTACAAAAACCTAAAATGATTTATATATGTATGCACATTTAACTCTACATTTCCATCATTGCGCTCTTTTTATGTTTACATAATAGCAAATTGTTTAAATATACAGATTTGTTTATATAAATTAAGCTTTATCTTTAAACTTCTATACTATATCAACATTATCAATGTTGTAACTGAAACGTAAGTATTAAACGATCCAAGTATTATTATTAACTAACAGTAAAAATATTTTTTACGATCCAAATTAGATTACCAGAACATAAATCCGCTTTTTCAGTATCGTTAATTTTTAAAAATATCGCAAACTTATCATAAAATTTGGTACTGTTGTGTATATATATATATCTAAAAAATAAATTGAATCACATGCTACACTACGTCATGTTTAACAAAGGAAGCTTGATAAAATAAAGACAATAGTGAAGCAGTAACTTTCCGATGACTGAAATGAAATTGTTAACGGTAATAACGCTGTTGGTGTTGATAAATACATCCCTGTGTAAAACCAAGGAGGAAATTTGTTGTAAGTATTTTCACTTATTTTCTACATAATATGCAAGTTTGTTTAAAAAAAATTTACATATTAAACGAATTTTCTTCCAGCTCAGCCTGCTAATGTTTCCAAATTTTGGAAATGTACTCTTAGAAAATTGCCCGATTATTTTAAGGCTGTAAGCAATATAATCTATAAAATATTTAATTTAATATCTATGTATATATATATATATATATAAACATATGCACGTATATATTTTTCAGTTTTATATACAACTAGCTGACTGCGTGAAAATGGAAAAAATCCAAGATAGAAGCGATGCTTTAGCATATTTTTCTTGTTCAGATCAATCGTTACCAGATGAAGTAAGGTTTATAAATATTCAACGTCATTATCTTTAATTATTTTCTGTTATTTTATTAATTGTAATAATAATTAAAATATGCCTATATAGTATAGCGAATCGGGGCAAGATGGTAATCGGGGGAAGTAGCCTATTTTTCTCTAGTTCGTTAGTATTTGAATAGGTGGCGATAGAAGGTGATTTATTATAACTTCCTATAAGCACGCCAAAAATGTAGATGATCGCTATTATCAGATTATCAATTACTCGCATTGGAAATCGAAAAATTCCCAGTGAGTGTTGAAATTTTCATCAAAATTATACACTCATTTTTTGAAGTATTATTATTAATCGTAATAATATCAGCGTAGTAAAAATTAATATATAGTATTTAATGTGTAGTAAATACTTTAAACAATACTTTGCTTTCCATGCAATAAAAGCAATTTAGCCATTTTAAGTCACGTGATTAAAAGTTGCATCTCACCCTGATCAACGGGAAAGATGGCAATTTTTGCTTCAGGATTAGTTGCCGAATTTAAATTTTTGTATTTATAATTTGTTTTCACAAATTAAATGATAAGAACATATATTAGGATCCAAGCAGAGGTTTTTGGTTCGAAGAAAATTTAAAACTTACAGCAAGGATGTCCAACCTTTTGGCTTCCTTGGGCCTCATTTGAAGAAAAAATTGTCTCGGGCTGCACATAAAATATACTAATTCCAACGATAGTTGTTAGGCGACCGGATGACCACGTGGAACGCGTTGGCGTGTCACGCAGGAGGACCCAGGTCTGGCATCTCCTGAAAAGTTTTTTCGGGTTCGGGATTCGGCCCGGCGATCCCGTCTTTCACCATCCGGTCCCCCTCCACGTGTGTAGGTGCAGACCATGAGTGGAACTGGCCACATCCCTTAGTAATCTCACTGATTAGAAGGGGTCTGGAAAATTCGCCCCCTGCATTTCGCCTCCGACAATTCGCCCCCAGCACTTTTCGCTTCCAGCCATTTTCGCCTCCAGCACATTTCGCCCCCTATAGATAACGAATAGGCTACAAAATTGCAATAATTCCACAAATTTTTTAATGATTCTGATTTATTTCATTTTAATATAATAAATGCTCATTATTATCGTTTAAAACTCGAATTTAATAAATGCACATTATTATTTTTTAAAACTCGAATTTGTATGCAATACACAACATTCAATCAGAATATGATTTTGAAAAAGTTCGACTATTCTTTTGATATGAATTCTGCATTTTAAGTTAGGAGAGAAACTAAAAACCGAACTATTGTTGGCTACAGACAACACAAAATCAACAGACGAAGAACCAACCCCAATGAAAAGTAACTCTCCGAGATATTCAATTCGCATTGCGAGTTTCGTATTTTGTTTTTTAATCTTGTTTACATATTTATCTATGTTTTCGTTATTATTATTATCCTTAACCGTAAATCAGTTAATATTAAAATATCATCGAAATAATTTTTCTTTGTTGTTTTTTATTTAGGTCTTATTACCGTAATAGTATTAATTGCAGTAATGTCATATTGGTATAGTAACAGATAGGAGAGGTATGGATGCGCTTTTACCCATTTTTATATTTCCGGAAAGTTTTTTTTCTCAACATTACAACTGCTTAAACTGCGTATTTTTTTATTTCGCTTTCTCCTATATAACGATGAAGCGTTTTTTGGTGTATGGTATTTTGTAAACATTTTAATACTGTATCGAAAAGTGCTTACATCTTTAATTAATTCGTTAATTATTTAACAAGTGCAATATCATTATAACAAGTCTATTTCCATATTATAGTTACAGCCTAGCACAGTTTGTTCCCACTTGAAGTTCGAGGATAAGTTCGGCGAACTTGTTTCGAATGGGTTTCTGATAACGATCTACGTTATTTTGGATTAGTAAATTATAGAAAAAATAATAACTGCGTTATATACGCGTTATAAAAAGCGAAAAATTTATTTTTATCGAATTAACTTTGTTACGCGTCTTATATACAGTATATTAATTCATCTATAAATCGATGGCGGACAGATTATATAATGAACCATATCGATTACGTACGTCATAGATTAATGTTTAATTTTTACAAAAATCATAATATTCAACACATTAAAGAACTACTAACTGAATGTACGGTACTTTTTGTGGAGTGTCAGACTTTATAAAAAACCGAAAATTAGCGATAAATTGCTCCAAATTCTTAACTTTTTACCATTTAACTACATTATAATTTACTTTTTGCCTCGCACACTCGTATTTATTCATTTTAAACAGTTTTAAAGATATCGTCCCATACACATTACAACTCTTTCCTATAATAAATATATCAAATTAGGCCAATTTATCAATAATTAATGTGTAACCGACCAAAAAAAAAAAACGAAAGCGTTACACTTAAATAGCAAAAACCAATATTAGAAATTTTTATAAAATTGAATAAATTCTCAAAGTTTAAATAATAAAATATAAATTTATTTGACTGAACTACTTACATATTATACTGAGTGTTTTATCGATAATTTTTTTTTAAAATATTATCTAATTTTCTTCATCCATACCTTATTTTAATCATAAGACTTGCCACTATCAAAATATGTCAAACATTTTGTTGGACGGCTAATATTTCATATAGAAAATTGTGATTTCTCCGATCTCATATAATGAACGAAAAGTTATCAAAAAAATAAAATTCGGAAAAATTTTTTACATCTTTAGAAAGACAATAAAAACATATTTAATTATAAAATTATCAAAAAATTTAACTGAAAATTAAGCGAGATTTTACTTTTTTAATTTTTGCTAATTAATTAGGTTTAATTTGTAACATCGAATATCTACTAAAGGGGCTGGGATTTCAATAAAAATTCCAGATATCGAGAGTTGACTATATTTGCAATTTTGTAGCCTATTCATTATCTACAGGGGGGCGAATTGTCGGAGGCGAAATGCAGGGGGCGAATTTTCCGTAAACCGCGTGACTTACAGCATACATATAAACAGAGAAGGAATGAATTGCTTCAATGCTTCATAGATATATGATAGACCTATACATACCTTACATGATGTTAAAAAGGAGATTATAGAAAAATGGTGATGAAAAATATGGCATGGGCCCAAACAGTAAATAATTCATTATATGTTTAATGCTAATTGTATATGAAGGGCTTAGAAAAAACTATTAAATCCATTTTCTATTAAATGTTTGGGATAGCTTATTTTATATGGACAACTACATCTTTCTTAAATAAGAGATTATTTAAGAAAGATGTTATTCTATATTATATAATTCTTGACTTTCATGATATGAAACTACAGTCAGCGCTTCTCAAACTTTTTCATTTGGCGACCCCTTTTACTCAAGCAAATATTTTTGTGACCCTGGATATAGAGGTATATGAACTAGAAATACGAATTAAAACATTTGCTAAAATTTCTGCGAACCCCAAATTTAGTTACGCGACCCCATATGGGGTCGCGACCCACACTTTGAGAAGCACTGAATTACACTAAAGGTACCAAAGAGTCGCATATGGCTCACCAGCCGCAACTTGGCCACCGTGGGTATATACGATACTCAATTAGCTGATTTTATTTAATTCTTGTAATTTTATAGAATTTAATAATTTAGTCTATTTTTTTTAATCCGTGGATGTATACAATATCTAAATAGCTGATTTTATTTAATTCTTTTTTATAGAATTTAATAATTTATTCTAGTAAAATATACATGGTATAGTGTTATAGAATTTAATAATTTATTCTATTAAAATATACATGGTATAGTGAATAAGAAGTTTATTGGATGAGTAAAGCGTTCATTTTTGCTATTTATTAAAGTGAATATCATCAAAACCGCAGTGGCATCTTATCCCGAATATTCGAAGTAAGATGACTAATTATAACCTTTCTTTAAAAAAAAATTATAAATCATGACCCGATTATTATTTCAAAGTTATTGAATGAATCATATATGCAAAACCTTTGTAAGTTTTAGTACAAAAAATATGAAATGAAAATATTAAAATTTAATATGAGTTTTAGCGTCAGAAAGAAAATGTTGGTCAATTTCCCCCGATTATATACAATACTATATAAAATATACTATACTATATTATATACTATATTTATATAATTTTTATTTTTCAGGTTGAACAGTGCTTTAGACATGAATTTTTGGTATGATAAAAGAAATACATATGTACTGTATGTATATAATATTTTTATTTATATAACTATATTAAATAATTTTTTTTTAGAAAAATAATGCAAATCAGCCCAGTAAAAATGAAGAAAAAATAGCTGCAGATGTCTTTAACAGTTGTTCCAGAAGGGCTTTTCCTGATGATGATAAATGAATTCAGGTTTTACCTACGGATGTTTAAAAAGTCAAGATTTTAATAATGATCTTAACTGCTTCCATTTTTCATTTAACCTTTAAACATATGTTTTTAGTTTAAAATAAATTACTTTCGTTTAATTCTCAATTTTTTTTTTCTTTTTTAACTGGAAAATTGAGTTAAGAGAATATTTTTCTTATGTATTCATCCGAAAATTATCTTTCGATTTTCTATAAATCTATTAATTCCAAATATAAAATAAATAAAGTACAACAGAGTTATTATGATGTTCAGCGAATAATCTAAATAATTTATTAATACAAAAATTGATAAGTTTCCAAATTCAAAAGTCACATCATAAATATTTTAACGGAATGGCAAAATTTCTTTCAACAAATTACGAAAAAAAAAAAAGATTAGTTCGTCATTAAACAACGTAATCCGGAGTTATGATAATTTAAATTCAAGTTTATCGACAAAGATATTTCATTATTTAGATTTCCGATGTAAACAACAATAATAATGTAAATCAACTTGCCTGTTCCAACCAATTTCTTAATATTTCAGATAAATCATTAAACAAATCACAACTTCAGTAAACAACCCTGGTAATAATTGATAAGTGCAAACATTACTCTAGTAAATACTGATAACAATGTTTTAATTTCACGATTTTTTAAAACATTCTTATAACTTTTACGCAGTGCCATAGCGAGGGTATGGCGAAGGTGGCCACCGCCATAGGCGCCATTCGAAATAGGCGCCTAATCCAAGAGATCATTACCATCGTACACCTCATCAAAATCTGTTACATATAACTGTAACAGATTTTTATTTATTAAAAATAATGTAACAAAGTTTATTTATTTTTAATGTGACAACAAAAAGTGCAAAAAAATTATTATTATTATAATGACTCTTGAATTCATACAATACTGCTGAGCCAGTTTGCGCGAGCAGCAGCGAGTCGGGCAGCTTGGATGGAAGAATTCTCTTTTATAGGGATGTTTCTCCTGGATTTCCGTCTAAGGGAATTTTAAGTTGTTACATTTTGCTTCATAACCTTTTAATTATAACATTTTGATAACAACTTATTAACATCATCATAGGTTAGTATCATTTGATTGTGCTGACCATCAAAAAATTTTTTCAAAATTATTTATTTAAGGCGCGTTCAAAAAGTCTAACGAAAGAAGTAGATAATAACGGCAAGCTGTTCATTTGGTCAATAGGCGCCTAATCCAAGAGATCATTACCATCGTACACCTCATCAAAATCTGTTACAGTTATCATATAACTGTACCCACATGGATGTATACAATATCTAAATAGCTGATTTTTATTTAATTATTCTAATTTTAATAATTTATTCTATTAAAATATACATGGTATAGTGAACAAAAAGCTTGTTGGATGAATAAAGAGTTCATTTTTGCTATTTATTAAAGTTAATATCATCCAAAAACGCAGTGGCATCTTACCCGGAATATTCGGGGCAACATGACTAATTGTAACTTTTTTTAAAAAATAATAAAAAATTACCCCATTGCTTTATCAAAAGATTTTGAATGGAGTCATATATGGATAACACTTGTAAGTTTAAGTACAAAAAATATGGAAGGAAAATATCCAAATTTAATATTAGTTTTAGGGTCAAAAAGCTAAAGTATGGCGACTTCCCCCCGATCCACTATATATTTAACTTTTTTAAATTAAATTGTCACATATTTCTCAAAATAAGTTTTAATCAGGTATAGTACTGTATTCAATTTTGAAATGATTATATATTATACTTTCGTTTCCCATAAGTATAGATTGCTGCATCTGTTATATGATTAGAAGAAAAAAACACCATAGCAGATGAAAATAAAAACAACAAATCCTTCTATAAAGACAACAATGTTTATAATAAAAATCAAGAATGGGATATACTTTATATATCGCTCATGACATATACTTTAAAGAATATCCCACGAGCAATATGACCGAACGTATATTAGATCATTGAAATTTTAAGGATACAAATATTACGAGTTTCGAAATATTGAATTATTTTATGTAATATTTTTAATTTGTTTTAATTTGTTTTTAAAGTCTAATTCTATAACCCAATCTGGAAGCAAGGACATTAGAAGATAAATGCATTCGTGTTTCCAATGAGCTGTTGTAAACTTTCTAAATCCTATTGTTTGTAAAGCACTATTACAAAAACTATCGACAGAAATACGGAAATAGCGAGGAAGAGGTATTTTCTTTAAAGATCTAGCCATATTGGTATAGACAAAAACAGGAATAAGTGTTTGAATAAATATATTTCTCTGGTTAAATTCCCAAGAAATGGATCGAGTGAATCTATCAGAAAATGCTTTACAAGATGTATAAATGCTAAATAGAGGAGTTGGTACAAACGACCCAATAGATGATAAAGTAACAATGGCTCCGTTATTTTCTTCCAGCATAATTGGCAAAATCATTCGAATCATAAACACAACTGCTCGAATATGTAGCTTTATCATACCGATGACATTATCATCCGTCTCTTCCAGAAAAAGACATGGCGAATTACCTAAAATTCCAGCACAGATAATTAACATACCGATGTCCTTTCCTGCCAATTGTCTTTGTATCTTTTCGTAAACTTCTTCGTCTTCAACGAAATCACCCTGGACACAATCATATTCTACACCATATTGAATCTTCATCTGTTCTGATGTATTAATAAAGTTATCTAATATTTCGTCCACAACCAGAATGTTCATTCCATTTTTGGCCAAATGATCAGCGTAACCTTTTCCAATTCCCGAATTGCCACCTGTTATCACAGCCCATTTTTCATATTTCTTTGGATTAAAAGAACGGAATTTGGACAGCACAAGAGTACTTACGATTAAGTATAGCGCTCCTAGAATTTTAAACAGGAATATTATAACGAATAATAACCATTATAGTTTCCATTCTTCCAACCAATAGTAACCATTATAGTTTCCCATTCTTCAAGGAAACCAAAATTTTCTTCGCAGTGCTTCATGCTTATTTTACGTCTATCTTTACAGCAGGTATATTTATAGTTATTCTTGCTTACGTAAGAATACGTGAATTTATAAATTCAAGGAAACGATATTGAGTGAAACCGGTTTACTATTATAAAAATTAAATAGAAATTAGGTTAGGTTAAGCCTCCATATCATTCCAGAGATATTCTGTATCTGACGCTGGCCACTTTTAGAGCCCATCACAGGGTGGCCACCATCCAAAAGTAGAAGCTATGCAATTTATCAGCTTTATATCACACGTCTAATATATTATTTGCGTGTCTATTGCGATGTATTTGCTTGGCATGTCAAATGGCAGTTATTTTAGTGATAGTTTATTTACTCGATTCATTGTTTTTAATTTGGAGATTGTTTTTATGTTTCAATTGTTATTTCCATACGGGATGGATCCTCAATGTTAGAAAAACGAAACCCTCCGTAACATTGGTTTTCCCCCAACAACATGGCGGATGAGAACGTAAATTCGCCAATACGGGATGGATCCTCAATGTTAGAAAAACGAAACCCTCCGTAACATTGGTTTTCCCCAAACAACATGGCGGACGCGAACGTAAATTCGGAAATATAGCAAATTGACTTTGTTTTGGAGACCAGGCGTATTCCATTTATGTTAATAAATTGATGGCCAGATTCTAATAATTAATAAAAAGAGTGTAGTACCCAATATTGAGCGTTATACCACGTGACTCCACCACTTCGGCGGCTTCATTTTTGCTGGTAACTGGCCACCTGCGGAATCCATCCTGTTGATTATTTCACACACTGGCAAAATGTGATAATGTCACATTAAATTAACGTAAATTCTAAATTGTCCGTATATGGTTAAATAAATGTCAATAATATTACAAAAATCAGTAAATAAAATATTCCTTCTCAGTTTTACTTTTTATTAGTAATAATAATTTATGTAAATATTCATATACAGTACTTCCTTTGCAAAGGTTTTCGTTTAAATCGCAATCGGCAAATTTCAGATGATTAATTTGAAAAATTATTTAAAGCGCAACAATTCAATTCAGTTCATGCTTAACACTGCATCTTCTTCAAAATTTTAAAAAAAATATTTTATAAGGCAAGAGTATGGAGAAATTTCAAAAAAGTATCCACCTGCTGTTATTGATGCATCAAACTCAATAATATGTACACATGTTGCCAAGGAAAGCTAATTTCTTTTATATTATTCTCTTTAGATGTAAACAAATCTATCAAATATTAGGAGCAAACCAAGATATATGTATGCAAAAAATTGCTTTTTTAATAATTTTATTTGTATACAACGAGATGAATCAAAATCTTTATATAGTACAGTACTAGTACATTACAAATATTGCGTATTGCATACGCAATATTTATAAAATGTCACAAGAAAATTATCATTTATAATAAAGAATTATGTTGTAATAAAGTGATTTATATGAATAAAATTTTAATTAAAAAAATTTTATTTTGTTTAATGATGTCCTAACAATTAATGGTAACGTTATCTTTTCTGCATTGATTAATGCTTTTCATTGCTTTTTAATTTTTTATTTTTCATAATCACCATAGACAAACAGTATATTTTCACACTAAAACATAATTTTACATCCAGTATAATTATATTGTACTTATTTTGTGTAAAGTTATTTTCAAATTTAATTTTGCACATTCAACGTGTTGCAATGGCAAATGACAGAATATTATTTCCAAATTTTATCTAGTGATTTCAAAAATAAATAATAGTAATTTATATTTTTTCTCAGTTAAGTGTAAATAATTCGTGTTTGATCACAACAGGTAAACGATAAATTTGTCAAACATTTGTTATATGTAGAATGCGGAAAAATTTTACTTTTTACAGATGTAGTAGTGTACAAAAATTTGCAGCCGGATATGTAAACAAATTTTACAAGTCTGACACATTTATTGGTTTCATTCACAGTTATCTTCTTGAATATTTTCAAGCGATGCTTTTTTTTAACTTAATAAAATTATCTTGGTGAAATATATATTTTTTGTCATTGAAAACAAACTGTATTTCACGTGAAAACAATTATATTTCACATGAAAATAACCGAATTTATTTAAATAAAAATAACAATAATAAATATATTATTTTTGTATATAAAATTGTTGTTTAAAAATACGTAGAATAATTCTACGTTTATAGGGCACGGTTGAATTGTGATTAAATGTTTGAAATTAAACTTAATTTCATTTACACATATAAACTTATATGTGTAAACGCGAACTGATTTACTGATCGTGATTAAAGGTGCGAGCAATACGAGTAACTTAACCAAGTTTCCAGAAATTGTTTAACTGCCTTTCTACTTGTTATTGGCGTCACAAGCTCCTCCTGCGGTCTGCTATATCAGGAAGAAACATGGACATTTTAGGAAAGAAACGTTCTTGGAAACGGGGCGTTTTAGGAAAGAAAAGTTTAAAATGGCAGATCATTAGGCTAATTGACTAATGGCAAAAGACGCAATAATTGGTCTGAGGAGGAAATCATAATGCTTATCGATGTTTGGAAAGAATATTTAAATGACCTTCGATCACGAAAACGTATTTTTACCTTCTACGAAAAGATAAGTTAAAACACTCCTTAAAAGGATTAAAAATAAAAGACGAACATTTCAATATTTCCTCTTGTTTAAATGATCATTTAGTTCATCTAAAAATAAATATTCAATCAAAAATTCTGTTTTGTTTCTTAATAATGGCATATTGAATCAGTCTCGATGAAAACATTCGAATCATCCGTCATTAACGAAAGAGCCTACCAGAAACGGAATCAGCGGTAAAATTTAATCCTGTTTAATTGTCAGCGTGTAAACATAGCATATCTGCAAAATGGCGGTTTTCACTGTACGATTTCGTCCAGCAAAACGTTATCCGTATGGCCGGTATCCTAGTACGACTCGTTTACAGACAGCAAAATCACGGAACGGATTGAGTAGCCCTCGATCCTATTTTTTGCTGGATACCGGACGTTAGCGATTCAATAGCCAATAGGTTCAAAAACTGAGAAACCATTTTTTTTTTTGTCTTTTCATATTTTACGCTTCCTTTCCACTTTCCAATCAGGGAGATTACTAAGGGGGCGAGGCCAGTTCCAACCACGGGCTGCACCCACACTCGTGGAGGGGACCGGATGGTGAAGGACAGGGATCACCAGGCTGGGCCCAGCATCCCGAAAAAATCCGGGACACGAACCCGGGTCCTCCAGCGTGGCACGCGAGCACGTTACCACTCGGCCATCCGGCCGCCACTGGGAAACCATTATTCTTATAATTCAAAATCTTTCTGATGATAGCAGAAAAAATTAAATTCAAATTGTTGACACAGATACTGACCAATCCACGGAGTAAGGATAGATGGAGAGGAAACACCCATAGACTGTAATATTAAAAGTTCGTACACGAATGTTTGAAACGCCATCTGTTGGTTGAGTACCCATGATGACGTCATACACAAACCTGTACTTTAATACATTTTGTAATGGCTGTAACAACCGTGTCTAATAATTCAAAGCATTTAATCCTTAGACAAAAAAAAACTCAAACTTCAACTTTTTTTAAAGTTGCCATATTTTTCTTTATATGCAGCATTCGGTCACTTAAAAATAACCATAAAAATTATTAATCTTTTTCTTTTCAAATGAACTACATACATTTGGGACACATATTTAAAAAAAATTATTTGGAACACAAAGAATTCCAAAAAAGACAAACAAATTTATTAAATTTAGCAATCTTTCTCCAGATTTAGTAATTACACTAATAATAAATGTACTCGTATAACATAACAGACATATAATTTATAACATAACAGAAATACTTAGTAATACAGGATGAACATGTAATATTTTGCAGTAGCTTTGCAAAGATGTTACATTTGTTACATTATTTAATATTTCTGTTTAAAAACCTAATTTTCCAGTAAATTTTCAATATTACAATGAATGCGACGAAATTGTTTTACTTAACAAATCTTCTCTTTTTAATGCCACTAGCCATTTGCAGCATCTAATTTGTATAAAAAATCAAGAGAAACTTATTAACTGAAAATTCTTATAATAGCGGATATAATTCGCATTATGTAAACAGAAAACTACTTACCGTTCAGTATCTTTCGGAATTCTATATAAAATAACATTACAGTTGTTATGAGTATTATTGCAGTTGCGTACAATGCAATAATTACCTTTTCTAGATTGACCCATCCAACATTTATATTTTCGAAAACTAACGTCTCAACAAAATGGCTGTTAATCAAAGTTACGACCACGTGGTTACGACGGTTACGACCAAACAAAGCAGAAAAAAGCGCAAAACATGATGCGCATAAAATTTCAAGGTACTCTGACAATAGATGGCGCTAATACTGGTATACGTAAAAACGACTTCCGTTTCCCTTCCAGCTATCCTTATTCCGTGGTCCAACCAGCTTAACCGCGACTATCGATACAACTACGCATGTGCTAACTGAATGAGTCCAGTGACAAAATAGGGATGACAGCTTCTCACATGGATGTTTTCAAACGCAAGAAAACTGAAGTTGAATGGAAGTTTATTGTAATGTCGAATGCTAAATGATTAATTAAAATTGAATGTAATCGCACATGGATGTTTTCAAACGCAAGATATAACTGAAGTTGAATGGAATTATTGTAATGTCGAATGCTAAATGATTAGTTTTGATGTTGGAAATAGTATATCTAACAGAATGTAATGTCGAATGCTAAATGATTAGTTTCGACGTTGGAAATAGTATATATAACAGAACTTAATATAATAATTCAAATAGTATATTTAACAGAACTTAATATAATATTAATTAATAAACCGAAACCTGGAAATAGTATATTTAACAGAACTTAATATAATATTAATTCAGTAATTCACCCGTCATTATACCGACTGCGACTCTCCCTTTCGCGTTTGGACTCATACACCTTAGCTAGGCGCGGCTTTCGTGGACAGACAATAGATATGTTCTTCCTTTATTTTCTGTTCTGTCAGTCTCCAGTACACGACTCCTCGGCACGTCTTTTTGTCCCAAAACCTGCAAAAACTCCCCTTTCTTTCTGGGTGAACTGCCTAACCTTTTTTCTTCCTTCCCTGGAAAGATTACGTTAGGTAAATTTGGTTAAACCGCCATATCTCACGAGGAATATACTGTATCTAGCGGCGGCACTTATAGAGCCTATCATAGGCCGGCCAACACTCATGACAGGATTAACCAGATGGTTGAAAGATGGAGTTCAACGGGACTGGTTCGAACCCCTCCTGAAAAACTGAATGTATGGAACCCGGATTTGAACCTGGATCTTCCAAGATGATACAACATACGCCTATTGCCAAAGCTGTTATATAAATTGAATTCTATTGTCGAAAATAATGCGCTACATTCAAAATATTGGAATATCTCCCATCGTATTCAATTGTTTAAAATGTTACAATACTTGTAATTCATTAAAATGTAAAAATTATATAAAAAGTCAAATACAATATCGAAGATATTATATTTTTATAATGAATATTGCATAATATTTTTAAGATGCTGAATATAATGTAAATTTTCAATAATTTGGTACAACTCATTAAAAAAATTATTAAAAATTATAATAAAAAAAGTAAAAACTTATTTTGTCTTAAAACAAATTTAATTTTAATAATATACTTTACATAAGAAATATTTTATACAATATAATCTAATAAGTAAATCTATAACCTACTAAGTAAAGTGATTAATTTATAATTTAAATTGAATATTTTACATAAAAATTTGTGATAAACTATATACGAAATGCGAAACATTGTATATAATTTATACTGTATAATTTGTGACGCTATACGAAGAATATTAATTAATTAAAATATGTCTGTTTGCAGAGATAAACAGTACATATATAATTTACTAAACTACAATCGATATATAAAACATAATTTGCCATTATAATAGTATTATAACTTCCGAAATCCACAAGAGAATTATGTTCTGCCTTAAAACGTATAGTCTGTATAACTTCGAAACTTAGGACATTCAATTTTCTATTGAAATTTTCCAGTGAATTTAATATTTCTTGCAAGTTGGTGGATTTTTTGGTAGCAGTTACTTTTGCTTTCATTCCATTGACATCATAATACGTTGCGATATCAAAATCTAAAATTTTATCGTTTTTAAATGTCAAAATAGATCGATTGTTTGGTCTTTTATCGTAGGTGTTAAGACACAAGTTCACGATAAGGTTTTCAGTGAAAACAGCAGATACTATATAAATATAAATAATAATTTCATTTGATAATTGTTTTGATGATATCAATTTTTTTAGAGTTTAAATTAAATTACCTTTTCCTCTAAGATGGAATTCTACCGGATAATGATCTGATATTTTTCTAGCCTGTTTTTAAAAGTGATATAAAGAATATTAAAATCAGTACTCTCTTGATAACTTAAAATAATCACATATTCTTAAGAATAGTGCCAGATTTACCATTAAACTAAAATAAGCTAAAGCTTGAGACCTCTAAATTTTGAGGAAAAAAATTGAACAGAGAAAAATTTATGCTACCCTCTAAAAAAAGCGATTGAAATTCACCTCTGGTGATCAAAGGTTGCCAAGATGGCTGCCGGTTTTTATAGCTTATTTACTTTTTTTAATCGTTTGAAAGCGATAAGGAAATTTTGATCACTTGCTAACGATAGAATCTACGATTTTAATCGCTATTGGACGAGGCCATGATTGTCTTGAGCTTTTGGATTGCTTTCAGGCGATCCAAATGCTCAAGATAATCATGTGTCCTTTTTTTATACAATTAAAAAAATTGGAGAAGAGGCTTCAATTTTTTGTTAGATTAGGGCATAAAAAGATATAAATCCGACCCTGCTTAAGAACATACAAACCATTTTTTCTGTTATGTTATATTCCGCTTGAAAATCTAACGCTCTTGCAGAATTATATATTGCATCTTGTTTCATCTGTTTTCCAGTAATTATAATTCTGCATAAGAAAGAAAAATCATTAAAATAAAGAATATTAAAGGAAACTAAAACTAAAACAAAGCATTTACCTGTCATATGCGCAACTAGAAGCGTATGTGGTAGTATCTACACTGTTGTTAACTAACCAAACAAATTCTGATTTATTCCATAAAGCAATATTACGCCAGTCACTTAAACGTAAGTTTTTACAAGCAGCATTGAAGTCTCCCATAATGACAGCATTCTACAATGTATATAAATTTTTAAAATAGTGCTTTATATCAATATTTATAAAATAGAAGCAGCAGTTTTTACACTGAACTAACCTTATTGCGATAGAATTTTTCAGCGTAGTTGTAAACTTCTGCTAACGTATTTACTTCTTTAGCAACATTTGTTGGTTTAATATGAACGCATATTGCAGTAAATGAAGAGAGAGATTCTATTAATACATACATAAAAAAATAACTATAACTAATACTAATTTTTTTTATTATTCAGATATACTTTTTAAACTTACTTGTAGTTGGAGATTTAAAATGTGCAATATAAGGAGGCCGAATGAAATTTTTTTTCGTATCTGAATAAATTCGAACATCCGAAGGTTGTAGTCGATCAGTTCTAATAAATTTATAAAATATAAAAATTTATTATAGTTTTTATACACGTGAAAAAAACTTAGTGTAAAAAAATATAAGAAAACATTAGTACCTATAGAAATATACATAGTTTTCTTTACTTGTAATGTTTCTTCCTACAGGTGAACTCAAAATCATTCCGAAAGGTTTTAGAGGTGAAAATCTAGTAAAAAAAAATTATTTAAAAAACGTTTAAATAATAAAATTAGTTTAACTATACTTTTATACTGCTCTTTACTAATTATTACTTACTTATTAATGTCATTTAATAAGTTCTTTAAGAAATTCTCTCTTTGTATAATAACTTCTTGCAAACAAATTAAATCGTAACGGGTAATAATCTTTTTTTTAAAAAAAAATTTTTAAAAATAATTATTTAATAAAGTAAAATTAATTTTAAATTTTTTTTTTTTAATTTTAAATAGCTAAAAATATATTTAAATTGAAACTAAATTTATTTTAATATAGTGTAAAAGTTTTTAAAATATGCTTTGCAAGTATCAATATATAAAAACTGTACTAACCTTTATAATAATATTAACAACATCTTCCTTGCAAAATTTTTTAACCCCAAAATTCTGAATATTAAAAGCTGCTATACCTAAATTAGGATAAATTCTTTCATTATATTTTTCGCAGCATAATACTTCAAACTGGAATATAGATGCTGTTAAAAGTAAATAAAACAGCATTATTTCTCTAGTCCTTTATTATTATTATTTTTTTTATAATGAGAGATTAAAAAAAAACGTTCTAATGCGAAAATTATTATTATTTATATATATATATTATCAATTTTATTTCTTTTCTCAAAACTGCGTTACGTTTTATTTTATTTCGATTTCGTATTAGAAAATCATATCCATTTTGTAAACTTAAACTATAATTCAATAATTATATACCTAGGTATGTTATCTTTTCACTTTGTTTTTTATTGAAAAGTGAAAAGATAACTTATCTAAGTGTATAATAAAAAATATTGCATAAAAATTATAAATCATATTAAAATTTTAAGCGTGAATAATTATAATTTGGCAACACTTACAGTGACCATACTCCTTTATCTAAGAGAACAGTCTTTTATTTCTCTTCCTTTTCCTTTAGATTTTTTTTTACGAGTAATCGTCGTTTTGTTTTTTTTTGTGAATTGAAATAGTAAATTGGATACCGGTCCGGGCTGGATTCTGCCTTTCACGGAATTGCCAAATGTGATAACATTCAATAGATCTCATCAAACTGATTAAAAATTATATTAGAATCATGGACGAAAGCGGCACCGATTAGAAGATATTTTGAAAACTTTACCCCAGAATTGGTAAACGAACCATGTACCGCTACCATATTGAACGAGGCCGTAAAACGTCACGTGGCCATCATTGTAATGACGAAACCTGCTATGGTTTTAAAAGCCAAAAATACGCAGAGAGTTATTCTTACGATTATGTGGGTTATGATTTTATGCTGAAATCCATTAGTTACTTATGCACTTATGCAATTTATGGACTTACATATTATATATACCTACATTAATATATATTTGCATCAAGATATATAATTACTTCATCTTGAAAGTGTTCTTGACAAGGAGTTTGAATATAATTCTTGCGCGATATCTTCAAGATGTATTATAGTAAACTCTCGTATAACGTACTCTCCTATAACACGAATTCATATAACAAAATCGTTCTTCTATAACACGAATTCGTGTAATTTTTACATCTTGAAGTGTCGCGCAAGACATTGTTATTTCAAGATGGCGTCGCCGCACAGGTATTGTCGCACATGACGTTGTCGCTTTCAAGATGGCGTCGCGCACAGATATTCTACTTCCGTTGTGATAAGTACTTTTTCATAGCCTATTATCGGGTTCCATCGCGATTGATTTATATACCGATTTACTACTAGTAATATGACTGAAAAATTTGATTTTATATACCGATTTACTACTAGTAATATGACTAAAAATATTATGCAAAAATACCGATTTACTACTAGTAATATGACTAAAAATATTATGCAAAAATCTGGAATTCCGTGAAAAGCAGAATCTTGCCCCGGTCCGCAACAGAAATATGACACTCATTTTCTGTGACAGTGTGATATTTATGTTGCCACCTGTTAAAAGATGAAGAATGGAGATAAAATGACCGGTCCTGCCAATGTAGATGGGTTAAAATTTTTAAATATTTCACAGACAAAAATATATCGTTTAAATGCATTTTAAAAAATCGTTGAATTTTGCTTCTGTTTCTCCGGATCCAATGACATCAGTCAGTGGGCGGCGAATCTTCAATTCCAATCAGCAGCGTGCTATGGTTCAACTAGTTCATACTCTGCAGCAATCTTTCTTGGGAAAGTCAATTACTTCTGCTATAGGTTGTAAAATAATTTCATTACCAGATATCCACAGAAATGATAAGAAAATTATTATTATTTGCTTCATTCAGTTATAAAAGTTTCTTTTTTCGTCTAGTAATATATTCCCAACGATCTATATATCGATATGTATTCCAGATGTGAGCCGCCATCTTGGTTGCGCGCTAGTAGAAAGCAGAAATATCTACTACCGCTAGATGTCAGCGTAAAGCGGACAGCGCACTATTTGTTTGCGCAGATTCATGTTTCCACAAGTGCGCTATTCACCACGCACTGTGAGTTGCGCACAGCGCATTCAGTGGAAACATAAGTGGAAACAGGCCTTAAGTTGGTTCCCACTAACACGGAACCGCGGCGAAACACGCGCATGTTGCGTGTTGTGGATAAAGCAGCGCGGTTTTGATGTTATACCGCAGAGTAAAAACCACTATCGTCCAGTGTCTAGAATCTAGATGTATTCAACTTTTCCGCGACGATAAAATCCGTCGAGATAATATCCACCAATGAAATCCATACATTTTGCGACGTTGAATGGTTGGCAACTTTGAGAGCCAAGATGGTAGGATTCTCTTTCATTAAATCTCATCTCTTTAATCAAAATTGCATAGAAACATTGTTCGTATTTCTTCTTATAAATATTTTCGATCAAACTTTTTTCTCTCCATAATTGTTTTCTACTTTCATCATTTGGAAATCTAAAACAAAAACATATTTGTAGAAATATTGTTTTACTGTTTCTATTACTAAAGAAATATAGATACAATTCTATAATGTAATATCAAAATTAATAAACAAATACTTTATATTTGATTGAATTGAATTGTTTTTTTTTTAATAAACTCTGCAAATATAGAAAATAGTAAATACCTTAAGAAGAAATACATTAAAATTATAAATCATTACTCTTCTTAAGATTCGTATAATCTATCTGACTTCAAAACACGAAAGAAATTAATAAAATAAGAGCTTTTTATTATTCATAACAATAAATGCGTAGAACCTAAAAGTCTTGAACCGAAAATTTTTCTTGGTCTGCGCACCGCCATCTTTGCTACTGAATATTAAACTCGGATTAGCTATCTTTTACGTCGTGCAACACTCTGTACTTAATCTTTAGATTTTCGAATGGGTTAGAGTTATTCTACAGAATAGCTATTCTGCAGATTAAACCGAAAGTCGTGCAAACGGCCCTAAATGTTTTTGTTATAATATTATAATGACAATTATTAAATTATGTTTGTTTAATTTTTGCAGGCTTCCATTGGCAATGAACATCGCCAACACATGACTCCCTTTGACATCTCGTCGAGGGATGAAGAAGAAGTGGGCCCCAGTTCTACAGAATAGCTATTCTGCAGATTAAACCGAAAGTCGTGCAAACGGCCCTAAATGTTTTTGTTATAATATTATAATGACAATTATTAAATTATGTTTGTTTAATTTTTGCAGGCTTCCATTGGCAATGAACATCGCCAACACATGACTCCCTTTGACATCTCGTCGAGGGATGAAGAAGTGGGCCCCAACAATCCAACAATCCATCCGCTGTCTGTGTCACAGGATGTTGAAGAAACGGCCAACAGCGATTAAAGAGCACTTGATTATTTTCAATAGAAAAATAAAAATGCAAAAAAAATTAAATAAATAACAAGAAACAAAAAAAAATTTCGTTTATATTCAGTTATCATTTTTTCTTCTTAGTTGTTTCCTTGATCTTTATATTTAAAATAAATTTATACAAATTGATTTCATTTATAAAATATGCTATAGAGAATTAATATTCATTTATAAATTAATTGAAAAGAATTAATATGATTTAATATTATATTGAAATATTGTCATAATTTAAAAAATATAAAATATTACAATTGGTACTGAAAGAGATTGAAATCGAAGAAAATGTTTCTTCTTTTGCACTGGAAAGGAAAACTATCAGCCTACTAATAAAATAAATTAAACCTACTCCATAAAAACGAAATTACCGGTAAGTAAATTATCCATAACCAATGATAAATAAAATATTTGTATAGACTTCATAACGATTATTCTTTCGTTTATAACTTTTAACAGACGTAACCAGAAATCACGTGGCCATCTTTCCTCCGATGCGTGCAAGTACTCAGCGCAAGACACACTTCAGTTGTTCTGTTTCTGTTGTCTGTTTGCTGTTTCTGGTGATGTGGAATCCAGGCTTTACACCTTGTTTTGAAAGCCAAAAATACGACGGAAATTGTTCTTACGATTATGTGGGTTATGAGTTTATGCTGAAATCCATAAGTTACTTATGCAATTTATGGATTTATATATTATATACGGTATACTGTAATATACCTAATAATATATTTGCATCGAAATGTTAAATTAATCATCTTGGAAAGTATTCTTGCCAAGGAGTTTGAATATAATTCTTGCGCGAAACCTTCAAGATGTATTACAGTAAACACACTTGGTCGCAATCGCTTTACGTCAGTCTGGCCAGTTCAATGAAAACCTGTATGTTTGAAATCGACTTTTGTTGCCTGCTACAAAAGACTCGTTCTGTCGCTTATCAGTCTGGCCGTACCCGAATTCGTATAATTTTAAATCTTGAAAGTGTCGAGCAAGACATTGTCCCTTTCAAGATGGCGTCGCGCATAGATATCGATCCTTCGTTGTGATAAATGCCTAAGTTGAACACATTTTGAAGGAACCAAATGTGTCCAACATAAAGAGGTTTCACTGTACTATCATCTCTCTTATAACACGAATTCATATAACGAAATCGCTCTTCTATTACACAAATTCGTGTAATTTTCATCTTGAAGTGTTCGCTCGCTCTTCTATAACACGAATTCGTATAATTTTAAATCTTGAAAGTGTTGGCAAGACATTGTTATTTCAAGATGGCGTCGCCGCACAGATATCGATACTTCGCTGTGATAAGTACTTTTTCATAGCCTATTATCGAGTTCCGTTTTCGCGATTGATTTATATACCGATTTAATACTAGTAATATAATTAAAAATATTTTGCAAAAATCGCGATTGATTTATATACCGATTTACTACTAGTAATATGACTGAAAATCTCGGATTCCGTGAAAAGCAGAATCTTGCCATATAGTAAACTTCCATATAACACGCTCTCCAATAACTCAAATTCGAATTCGTGTAATTTTACATCTTGAAAGTGTCTCGCAAGACATTATCCCTTTCAAGATGGTCGCGCACAGGTATCGATAACCTGAAAATGTCGCGCAAGACATTGTTCCTTTCAAGATGGCGTCGCGCACAGGTATCGATAATTTTTTATGATAGTACTTT
This sequence comes from Olivierus martensii, assembly GCA_000484575.1. Taxonomy (NCBI): domain Eukaryota; kingdom Metazoa; phylum Arthropoda; class Arachnida; order Scorpiones; family Buthidae; genus Olivierus; species Olivierus martensii. The sequence goes on along the minus strand of AYEL01058885.1, from coordinate 5,661 downwards.
TTCATAGCCTATTATCGAGTTCCGTTTTCGCGATTGATTTATATACCGATTTAATACTAGTAATATAATTAAAAATATTTTGCAAAAATCGCGATTGATTTATATACCGATTTACTACTAGTAATATGACTGAAAACGATTGATTTATATACCGATTTACTACTAGTAATATGACTAAAATTATGCAAAAATCTCAGATTCCGTGAAAAGTAGAATCTTGCCATCAATAGAAAATCAGAAAAATATTTTAAAAAATCTTATAATGTAAGCTATAATCAATAGAAAATTAGAAAAATATTTAAAAAAAATACCTTTATTAGGCTAAATAAAGTAATGTAAGCATTAATCGATGGAAAATTAGAGAAAGATTTTAAAAACCTTTTAAATGAAATCTTAAGTTCAATAATTTAACGAAATAATATACAGCACAATAATCGATATTCACCATTAAAAGTAGACTCATTGGTTTATAATGATCACGTGCAAGAATCGAGTGTCCATTACGATCCGATGAGACTGCTCAGTTACTAATGACACGATCGTAGTATACCGATTTATTACTAGTAATATGACTAAAAATATTATGCAAAAATCTCTGATTTCATGAAAAGCAGAATCTTGCCATAATTTTGTAAGGTATTTCAATTATTTTTTTTACCATGTTTTTCCTGTCTGCCATAAAGTAAAAGTGATGAAACTGACGTGCTAAATGCTAGCAAGAAGGAACGAGCGAAGCTGGTAAATTAAGTTACCTTAGTCTGCGAGGCGCGGAGCCCCCTATATTTAAGTAAAGTTTTTATTACAGTATTTATTTTTTAAATTAAAAATCATAGAATTCCGATTATAAACAAACTATTTGCCTTGCTAATTATTAATCAAATTATTGTGTCCAAATTTTATGTAATATTTTAAATATTAAGATCCTCGGATAATAGAGTTTCATGTTGTCTTCAAATCTACCTTGTTATAATTTACAAATTACCGAGCTAAAATTATCGCGATATTAAAACTTTCTTACTTTTTCTTAAAGAAAATTTCAAAATAGAAATCACATAAAACTTGAATTTACTGAATTTGGACAAAATTCAGATGTACAAAATGCCATGTTTTAAAAGTATTCTAGAGATTTCACGTTGATATTAATTTTTTGTACGAATATCTTCAAATAAATTAACTACGTAACGTATATATCAGTATTTATTATTTGTAAATTTATATGTAATAACTAGTAATGTCATTGACATTCAAAATAATTAACAATTGGTTGTATGCATTTTTTCTCAAAAGAAATAGTCTGCAAATGATCATAAAATAAATACTTAAAATCGGCATATAAAACTTAAAATAATACATAGATCAATAAATTTTACAAAAGTTATTCATTATTGTAATTTTAAATAATTGCAATGCCCCACTGAACAGGTATTTTCATTAGTGAATAATATGTGGACCACTGAGAAAATCCAGTTAATTATGTCAAAATATTGGAACACAATGAAAGAGTATAGAGGGCTTACTCGTTGGTTTGATCCTATTGAAGAATGAAATGAGAAGTGAGTAGAAAAGGATACTATAATTAAAAAGGATCCTACCCAGAGAAAGTGGGTTAGGTCACTAGAGGAGTGGTTAAATCAACAGTCAAATTGGAAATAAAATGATAATGGATTCCAAATGCTATAGTAAATGAATATTTGTGATCAGGGCCGGAGGAAGGGTCGTCAGCGTTCTTATGCAAAACAATAATTGGCGTCCCCTCCCTCAAAAAAAGAAAACAAATTCTATATTATTTTCTTATAGATTTTAATCTTTTAATGTAGTGCGTTGATATATATGTATATATATAAATAATATGGATAATAATAGTAAAACGGACTGTTCCGTTTTCGCATCGCATAGCAATGTGATGTGAAATACGGATCTTGTAAACCCAGCATAAGAAGACATAACTGAGAATATCATAAGAGAAAAACAAACCATAGAAAATTATAATTGATAAATCGCATTTCAAAAAGTAATTGTTTATTTTATAATGTTTATTTTTTTTGTTTATTTAATTTAATGTTTATTTAAATTGTTAATATGTTTATATTTCCTTATTTTGTAGTAATAATGAATCAAGTCGCATTAATTAATATTCGAAACATAACACAAATGTATTCTTAAATTTACACCTGTTTTGGCGACCCTCTTATATCGGCGCCCTCATGCCTTGCATATCGCCTTCTGCCGGTCCCGTTTATTATGGTCTAAAATAGCGGCCTCAAAAATATCTCGTGTGATTCGGCGGCTTAATTTACACTAATCTAACCTATAAAATCATTTAATTTAAAATTTATATATTACTAGTCATAGTGCCGACGTCTGGATGTCATTTTTTTTGTATATTTTACGCCCCCTTTCCAATCAAGGAGATTACTAAGGGGGCGGGGCCAGTTCCAACCACGGGCTGCACCCAAACCCATGAAGGGTATCACCGGGCCGGGCCCAGTACCCCGAAAAAATTCCGGGACCAGACCCTGGTCCTCCAGCGTAGCACGCCAACGCGCTACTACTCGGCCATCCGGCAGCCCGTCTTGATGTCATTAGAGTTACCACATAAATTGTATTATGTTCTTGAATTTCCAGAACAACGCCGGATATCATTGTTACTTATCAGTAATTTTTAATTCTAAGCATTTTTTTCAACTTAAAACTTAAAGAGAAATTCTTCTATTAATGCATTTTCTTATTGTTTGAAAAATGAGATATTTTTAATGAATTTATGACATTCATGTCTATTATGCTCAATATAAGTAATTATAATATTTTTATTGAAATCAACTAAAGCATAGAAGTAGGATGACATTATATATAATATTTTTTCCTGGATGGTTTAATGTCTCTTTCCATCTGGTTGGTACTAAGAGGGAAATAAATAAGTCGTTTCGTAATAATGACATTTCGAACTAAATTGTCGGCCCGGATGGCCACGTGGTAAAGCTTTGGGGCCTTACCACCCCTGGAGGATCCGGGTTCAAATCCGGGTCCCACACCTCCAGTTTTTTAGGAGGGGTCCGGCCCGGCCCGTTGAACCCCATCCTTCAACCATCCGGTTGACCCCATTAGGGGTGTTGGCCAGCCTGTGATGGGCTCTAGGTGGCCACTGCCAGATACAGTATATCCCATGAGGATATGGCGGCGTAAACTAATTAACCTAACCTAACCTAACCGTACTAAGAGTGCCCACAATAGTCTATGGAGTCAGACGTTAGGTGAAGGATGGGGTTCATATAAGTCGATCCAGGATCTATCTGGAAAAGATTGGAGAAATGCAACTGGGGAACTAAACCTGATCGGCGTAATGAGGCGACCGGATGGCCGAGTGATAACGCTGCCGGCGTGCCACGAGGAGGATCCGGATTTTTTCGGGGTACTGGGCCCGGCCCGATGATCCCCGTCCTTCAGCATCCGGCTCCCTCCACGGGTGTGGGTGCAGCACGTGGTTGGAATTGGCCCCGCCTCCTTAATAATCTGGAAATGGATAATAATTTGGAAAGGGGGCATAAAATTAAAAAAAAGAAAAAAGATCGGCGTAATGAAGCACAGCATACATTCACTGCGGCCATACTGATGACTGAGTACTGTATAATAATAATATTAATCAGGGCCGGGGCTAGGCTAGACATTGCCCTCCTGCAAAGCTGAAATGGGTGTAACGGAGTAAGTCGGGGGTGAAAAAAGGAGAGAAAATAGAAATGGAGAGGACTAGTACACGGGGCTAGGCTAGACATTGCCCTCCTGCAAAGCTGAAATGGGTGTCCCAAATGGCAATTTATTTATTTATAAGAATGAAATTTCATACTAACACTTCGAAACGGCTCCCGCCTACAATGCAGGCCGCTTCGGCCGATTCTGATAAAAATAATAATAATGTACTTAATATACTTTTGTGATTTTATTTTCCTTGATTGAGATTTTCTTTATGATTTATGCTTATATCCCAATATATCAGTGCCTCACAGCATGGGCATACTAGGCTGATTGAAAAACACTGCATTAAATGCATATTATATAGCTTTTTTTAATATTTCCATTAGAAAATCTCAATAGTAACGACATTCTAACAGATTTTCTTCTGGTTAATTTTATCATTACTGTATTTTTTTCTTTCAATCAGATTCTTATGGAGAATCCTCAAAATTGAGTATTAGCATCTATTTTCTAAAAAATTTGCTGATGAGAATTATATAGGAGAAATATTCATTGAAATATATTCATAAAATTAATACGTATTTGAAATTGAATGTATTGTTAAAAATGTGCATGAGACAAACTTTATCATCAAATTCTGATTCCAACTCAGCCATTTTGGTGATCTGATGATATATTACAACATTAATATGCATCTGCTTCAAAATCACATAAATATATAAATAAAACATACAAACTTAATCTCGTATCAAATTTTTATCCGAAATTAAATGATTTTCAATAATCACGATAATGCAAATTCTATTAAAATTTTTATTGTGTCAATAATCACTGATTTTGCAGTTATGAATTGGATAGATAAATAGGACTGAATGGATATGTAGTTTGAATAATAATTTCCAAACAGTAATGAGACATTACATTATTAAGACTTTTATTTAAACAACTTTGAAAATCAAATTATTTATCAGAATTCCTGTATTCTATGTAAGGATTAATTTTCCAAAATCTTTGTTATCAGATTGTCATTCCAACTATTGCATTTTGATGATTTAGGTTCCCATATTTCCATTCCATCTAACTCACCCCAACATTTGCATGCATCTGCATCAAAGTCACATCCACCTGATTCGGCTTTATTCTTCTTGCAGAATTGGTCGCAAAGATCATCATGTTCACTTGGTATGCATGAAATTCGGCAACCGTTTTTAACTGGATATCCATCATCGAACATTGATGTATCCATTTCTGAAATAAAAAAATTGCAGTATCCATTGAAAAATTATAATAAACAGAATTTAATATAAGCTAAGTCTATGAATATAATAATATTGTATATTTCAGCGTATTTCAAACTTTTTTGACTGTGAGTCACTGCAAAATTGCGTTTTGTATTGTGATCCAATATATCGCACACGTATTTCTAAAGTGACACAAGTCAGAAATAAACGTTTTCGTTGATACTAAAGTATTAAAGTTTTACTAATTAAAGTATTAAAGTTGATACTAAAGTGATAAACTAAGTTGATACGCTTTTGATGTTTGATGGAGGATTGCTTCCCAAGTTTTAAAACGGTGCCAACACAAAAATGCAAGTTTTTGACTTGTGTCACTTTAGAAGTACGTGTGCGATATGTGTGATAAATCAAAGACATGAACTTTATGTGGAATTATTATGTTCATTTATTTGTTATTAACAATGCTATATATAATATTTGTAATGGATGGTATATATTTAAGTATAAGAAAAATGCACTGCATTCAGTAAAATTTTATAAGTTGCATTCCAAACAATTTTGTGCATTTTTTCAGTTCGGCGCGATCTATTATATTTATTTTGCGACCCTCTAAAAGGTGGCGATCCGCAATTTGAAAAACTCTGATAAACAGTATTGTATTGATATAAGGCGTATTCGGCAATTCAAATTCTTAAGAAATCTGAACAATGATCGTTCGGCATTGAGTTCTGAC